>OX381718.1:64166314-64326362 GCA_947462335.1 Harmothoe impar | reverse complement strand
CAGTTTCTGCATCATGGGGGGCGGGATCAGCGTGTCAGCCAGACCCGATATAAACAGTGTTGGGAGGCGGACCTTAGAGATGCGCTTCAATGTTGGGTACTGAAATACATCACAACATGGTCGTCATTTGTTTGTTTACAATATTATTTCTTGTGATTGGCCAAGCTTCTTTTCTTTGTTGCATGGTTTTCCAAGGGAAAACGACCACATGTTAAGGACTATATTTACATATACACAGATCTTATATTCATGTGGAGTTCAGTATCTTCACCAAATAGAGAACCTTATCGCAAATTCGAATTATTTCTACATCCATATTCTTTAATACATGTACTACAATATTACGTAGTGAGATATTTGCGACTGGGCAAGGGAAGAAGCGACCTTCCAACACATATGCAAATTCTTTTTTTTTATTACTTGGTGAGTATCTTTATCCCTTACATCTTAACAAGTATTACTATTCCATTAAAAGTTTTAATGACATAGTAATGTTTTAAAAACACACGGTCATACCAACTCACCTTATTTTTGTAGCACCATTTAGGTAGATATGAGACAATTTTAAAGCTGCCAAAGAGATGCCTGGCTATATGTGGCAGCGTGGTGAACGTGTTCTCCACGATGAGACACAAGGCCTTGTTGGCGTAGTACGGCTCGCTCGCTAAGTGTACGGCTACCGCGCCCCCCAGGGAGCGCCCAAAGATGACGATCCTGCGGTGGTCGATGTCTGCCCGCTTTAACAGGAAGTCAAACGCGGCCTGCGCGTCCAGGTACATCCCTGAAGGTCAAGGTCAAGATACAGTTAACGAACAAGATTGCCCTTGCAAGGTGCGGATTTTTTTTTTTTTTAAACAAAAAAAATACAGACGGTTAATGAAGGACATCTGGTTGGTCTGGTGTAAACGTTGACTTATATTCAAAACAATAAATCAACTAAAATTCCAAGATTTTTGGGGGGAAATGTAGGTGATATCCACATTATTTTTTATGATTTTATATTTTTGATCTGGAAATGTATAAAATCAGTAATTAAATAAGAAACTATTAAACATTATTCTTCACATCATATATTGATAACATTTTCCTGAAGAAGTTGAATCAATTTCAAGGAAAAGTGGCACATTCAACACCAAATCCATCCACCGTTTTGTATTTATTTATCTACAATAAACAATTAACTTTAACTTCTTTTTGTCTGATTTTCTGTGAGATATCGTTTACTCTCAATAAATAATTATTAAAAGATTATTCCTTATATCTTATATTGATAACATTTGACAATAGAAAATGAAATGTCAGACCTACCATTTTCATTTGGAGAACCCCCGCTCTTCCCATAACCTCGATACTCTACTAACAGAACATTAGCGCCCGTAAACGTGTAAATAGCGTGCGTGTTCATCAGTCTGTGACGGAGACAGGAAAACATACAGCATTGACATGTGTCATTTCTCTATCTACGAGGTACAAAGGGTAGAGATACATGATACATGACATAGGGCATTCTTGTAGTTGCAGTCAGAGGGGACACAACATTCCTCGCTCCTACAATACAGATGCATGTAAACTAGATGGAGAAATTTAAGTATTCATATATTCTCGATCTTTTAAACAGAGAATGGATTCAACTGCATCCAACAAAGCATCGCATTATGAAGCTTTAATATACCGGCAATAAAGTAATGCCCGATCTTGTCCCATTTCCTCAGTACCCCCCCCCCCCGCCCGTTCCCTGTCCCCCCACTCCCTCAGCCCTCACCTGTGCCCGATGTTGCCGGCGTTGCCGTGCAGGTATATCACAGTGGGTGCCTTGGCCATCAGGTGCGGGGGCTGTTTTACCAGGAACATGTTGATCCGCACGCCGTCCCGCGCCTTCACAAACACGTTCTCGTACGGCAACTCAAAGACGCTGGGCAGCTCGACGTAGAGCCGGGCGTGTTTAGGCTGGTCCGGGTAGTACAGCAGCTGGTCCTGAGCGTTGTAGAGGAACCCTGACAAGAGACGAGGAGTAAGGTTAAGTACAGAAGGCATTGGGCCTAAAAAAAAAAAAAGTTGTGTTCCGGTATCCCGACCGACCCTCCGTTTTTGGGGCCGACCCTAATTTTTTTTAGACATTTCTATAATTTTTTGTTAATTTTAGGACATTTTCGGTGTTTTTACTACTAAAATTCACCTTTTTACCAAAAAAAAATTCAAAAAAAAAAAAAAATCTGACCTACCGACCCTCTTTTTTTTGGGCCATGTTACCGGAACTCAACTTCTTTTTTTTTTAGGCCTTGTACAGATGTCACTAGTGTAGGGGATCAGTGATATCTCCGTGTCTGAGGAGTAAGGCTGCAGGGGTGGACTGCTTAGATAGTCACTGCTCCCCTTCCGAACTGATCTAATAACGTAGGGAGTGGAGAACCGTCAGACACGGGTTGGTAGTGTAACGGTTAGCACACTTGACACCGGTGCGAGAGGTCTGTGGTTCGATTCCCGACTGATATGTAAACTCCACTCCTACCCTCTGATGAGGTTTGATCCATGACATTGTCATTTATTTCATTTACTGTTCTTTTTTCTCTTTTTGATAATATAAATTATGCATTCCGTTCATTTTTTTCAGGACTACACAATTTCGCGCCCCTTTGTAGCATAGTAACGCGCGGGCTTTTTGCCTCAAAACAGGTTGAATTTTTTTGACCCCCCCCCCCCTCAAGGGGTCCAAATTTTTTTACCCTCCCCAAATCCACCACTCCCCCCCCTGTTGTTAAAAAGTGAGCACTCCCTTAGTAAAAAGTGTGGACATTAAATAACATAGAGATCAGATGTCTTAATATCCATGTCTATGTAGGCATAGATCTATTAGACATTATATATTTCAATCAATAATATTGAGGATGTTTTTTTTAATTTTCAATGTATGAAAATTAAATGTCAATGAAAATTGAAATAGGGCCTACATGTAGATCATGACTCAATCATGTTTGTGATCCTTTTTTAACAACAGGGGGGGGGGGCAAAAACATTTGGACCCCTTGACCGGGGTGGGGGTCAACAAAATTTAACCTGTTTTGAGCCAAAAAGCCTGCGCGTTACTATGCTTCAAAGGGCCTGCATGCGACCCCAAGGGTAAGGGGGGGGGGATGTAAAAATGTTTGCACGCTCCGCGCGCAAACCCACCACTGCCGGGCACCACACCCCCCTGTTGTTAAAAACTGATCACTCCCCAAATTAAAATGAAAACTCACCAGCAACAGCGACAAATAGCAGTGAGAAGGCGACCACCCCTCCGTACAACCAGAACATGAGCAGTAGAATCAGCAGCGCCGTCGTGCACAACCCCCAGAACTTCATCACCAGCGCAAACACCAGCCGCCCCACGATCTGAATCGTGCGGAATCCGCTCATCTTGGGGATAGCCATGGTTTCCGAAGTCTCTCCGTCCAAGTCCAACGTCACCCCCTTCAGTGACGCCGTCTCAGGGTCGGCCGGGAGCAGATTCTCCCTTTCCTCGGACATAAATAATGGTCTGGAGTTGCATTTATACTATATAAGATTAATGGAACTGATTGGGAGTGATTTACGGGTGTAAATATGGTAAATTTCTCAGTTTGTTGAGTGACAGAAGCAGAAAACACCTTCACCGTCCGCCATGTTGGTTAGTCGGTGTCTCAACGAATGTTGTGCGGTGTGTGTTTCTGGTGCTTTCGGAGAGAGGGCGCCACAAGGCTTGTTCGCGCGCGCTTCGCGCCACTGGCAGGGAACACTTGCTCATCTGCTCACCTTTCACCTTGTGGCTGTGTCTCATGAGTTTGGTCCAGTTTGGGCCAATGTCCCGGGGGGGGGGGGGGGGGGGGGGCACTCCCTCATATTTGAATACCATGTGTGAAAGCGATTCCAAGGGAAAGGGTCCGTTTTGGGCCCTAGGCACGGCCCCGCGAGGGCCCTTGATAAGGGGTGCTTTTTAGGCAAATTTTGGGAGAAAGGGGTACATTTTCAGAGCTTTAAAGGGTAATTTTTACTCTTTTCCCATATAATATTTCTTGGTCACCCTTGAGAAGGGGATTTTGTCAGGGTCACCCATAATTAGGGTATATTTTTCAGGGTCATCTGTGATTTAGGTCTGTTTCTTGCTAATTTTCCCTTGAAAAGGGTATGATTTTTGTAAATTTTGCCCCTTGTTAAGGGTACCAGATTTGAGGTGATGTTCACACATAGTGACTATAGAAAAGATAGGGAGTGGCCCCCCCCCCGGGGCCAATGTGAACATCTATGACCGGGTGAAATCTATGACCAGGTGCAATCTATGACAGGCATGGAAGAAAACAGTTTATTTAGGGCAGATGTACAAAGAAATGGATGAAAAAAGTTAATGCATGCAATGAGATGGAGATGTTATGATACTAATTTTTATTTTCATAGTTTCTATAATTATATCTCTATTTTAACACATATACAATAGAAAAGGCCATCTTATAAGGTCATAGACGTCACTTTATAAGTAGCATTCATTTTAAACACCTACATTGTGGAAAGGAAGGGGAAATAATGACAGCCATCAACGTTAATGCATCACATATTGTAGAAATTTTTTGTTTAAAATGTCTATGTAAATCTGCCCTAAATAAGCCTCTTTCTGGCATGCCGGTCATAGATTGCACCCGGTCATAGATTGCACCCGGTCATAGATTGCACCCGGTCATAGATTGCACCCGGTCATAGATTGCACCTGGTCATAGATTGCACCCAGTCATAGATTGCACCCGGTCATAGACGTTCACATTGACCCAAAATCATGAGACAGCCCTGTCTTTATTATTAATATGCAATTACAAGGATAAGCAAAATCGTCCTAGAATGTGGTCAACATTGAAGAGCTGGAAGGGTGAATGTATTTTAAACTCAGGTCATTGGCCTTAATACCTTCAGTATAAATAAAAGAAATTACAACAGGCCTACAATGCAATAGAAAATTGGGGGAGTTGGTCAATTTCTCTTCCTTGGACATGTGGACATGGGTCATTTCTTAAATTCGACATGAGACATTGCCATTTGGCTTAGTGACATGAACATGAATAGCAAAATTTTGCACCTTTACTGACCTCAAATAGACATGACCCTGATGCAGGTCAACCATAGCATCAGCATGTTGTAGCATACAGGGGGGAGGGGGGGGGGGCTCCAGGTCACACGGCCATCCTTCACACTCTGGTTACTATAGCCCCCCGGAAAGGGGGGGGGGGGGTACTCGAATTTATTTTAACACGGGTGTGCGACTAGGCCTCTGATAAATCGTTAACTTTGGCTAGAGGGATTTTGGTAAAAAGGGCTTCTGTTTTCGAAAAAGAATTGCAGAAACATACTTTTTTTGGGGTTCAAAGTACTTATGTCTAAACAAACTTTCCAAATATTGACCTTTGACAGTTGGAGGATTTCAGTCAAAAGTGACACTTTTTTCCTGAATTTAGGTGAAAATTAAAAAAAAGTGACCCATGGCTACCCTTGGCCACCCTTGGCCAGAGGGATTTTGCTCAAAAACGACTCTCGCAAGTCACACACATGTGTATAAAAATATACCAAGTCCCCCCCCCCCCCTCCCGTGATGCCCCATGGTGGCAGGTACTAGGGCTCAGATGTTAACATCTGTAAGCTATTCACATAGGACCGTCGATCACAGCACCACTATAAAGTTAAGAACCTTCAGTACAGACCCTTGGCCAGTAGGTGGAGCAGTTAATCGGGGGTTATGACATCACAGGACAGGCCACCATTGCTTTTGTCTGAAGTGGTTCCCAGGACTTGACCCTACAGTGAGTAGGCTTAGGTACTGAGGGTCAATGCCTTTCGCATGTCTTCAGGGTAACATGGACTGGAGCAATCACTATCCTGACTTAGGCCCCATCTAGAGACAACATAAGGAGGCACCGGGGGTTAGACATGGCCGCGCCCATGTCCTAACACCTAGGAGCCCTATAGGACCACATAGGACGTACTGGTGTCTGCTGTAGGTGTGCATGATGGTACCAAGGTATGATAGAGTCAATAACAGCTGATAAAGGACGGTACGTATATTTATGGGGGAGTGTTCATTTATTAATTACAGGGGGGAGGGGGTGAAATCTCGCACATAGGCATGGATATTTTAAGCCCTCCCTCCCCCCCTCCCTTTTAGAGCGAATGGAACTTTTTGAGCCCCCCCCCTTGCCAAAGACGCTGACCCCCCCGCCCCATTTAAACCATAGTAACATGTTTTTGCTTAAGAAAAAAAGGGGGGAAGGCATGATTCTTTATGGCCCCGCCCCCTCAAGAGGGGTAAAAATATCAAAATGTGTACGCCCCCCTCCCTGTAATTAATAAATGAACACTCTCTGAATGCCCTCCAAAATACAAATAAACCCCATGGCATAGCCTTTTTATTCTTTTCTTTGTGTTCCATACCCATCAGGCTAATATTCCTAAGAGTCGTTGAGGGAAATTGTGGGTCGATCTAAAATTAGCTAGATTGTGTAGTATATCTTTAAGGGAGTGTTCATTTATTAGTTACAGGGGGGGGGGGGCGTAAAAAATTCTGACCCATCTTGAGGGGGGAGGGCATGAAAAATCCAGCCATTTTTAAGCAAAAAAGCCCACGCGTTGTTATATTTCAAAGGGGGGAGCCGAAAAATGTTCGAGGGGAGGCTGGAAAGGTTCTACGTGCACTCAAGGAGGGGGGCATAAAAAGTATTCGCGCCTCCGTGTGAAATCTCACCACAACCCCCTGTAATTAATAAATGAAGACTCCCTAACCAGGGTGTGTTTATTTGCAGCACAGTGAGTATGTCAAGAGGCCGGCTGGTGTACGTGTTCCTGCTCCTCCTGCTCTACTCCATCAGCCTCCTGGTATGGGAGCTCACACAAGGTAACGACCCAGTACATTACTGGGAGGTTGTACCACCTTGGGTATATTTCATGGTGCATACGATGACCACTATGCTTAAGTACTAGGAATCCTGTATCCCATGGGGGGGGGGGGGGCATGGGATACAGGATTTCTAGTACTAGTACTAGTTCTAGTACTAGTACATGGGATACGGTGTTCCCGTATACCATGGCCTGTGACGTCATCACCAAATCATTATGGCCATTTATATGCAATTAAACATATTTTGAAGAGTAAAAACCATGAATCAAAGGCAAAGGCCCATAGCCAGAGGATATTTTGGTATCGTTCCCCTCTTGGTGGGGCTGGGGCTGAATCCCACTCAGCCAGTGGCTTCATGGGAAACGGCCCCAGCCCCACCTCCAGGGCAACGATACCAAAATATCCTCTGGCTATGGGCCTTTGTCTATATATTCAAGCCAATTAAGAGGGTGAACAAGTTTACTGGAGTATACCCAGTGCTCTCCCAAGCTCACCCTATTTTGCTGGGATTTATGTTAACCCTCTAAGGACTTTAATGCAGTATGCCTGTTGTCAGCATGATGCATGAATGCATCACTGGCTGCATTCCTGTATCATGCTCACCCTGTTTAGGCCACCTAAATTTTTTTTATCAGCTTTGCAGATACCGCCCGCATCATTTAAAAAGGGCCGCATAAGTGCTTTTTATTTCATTTTTTCCTAAAATAAATTGCAAAATCCCCGCATGCCTTAATATGGTAAACCCTAACATATAAAAATAAAAATAATCATATCTCAATGATCAATTGAGGTAGAAACTTAATTTAAAAAGAATTTTCTTCCTTGATACAATTCCTCTTTGTTTAGCCTATTGTTTTGATTACTTCTAATGGTTATATTGAGAATTATACATACGTTAGCCTATCCAAATTCCTTTAGAATGAAATAAAAATAAAAAGGGGCCGCCCTCATGGTACAAATTAGCAACATCAAATAAAATAAAAAGCCGCCCTCCCGCACCTATTTTTTCTCAAAAGTGTCCGCAAAGCTGATCATCTTTTATAAGTGGCCTTAGTTGATACTCTCCTACGGCATAGACATGATGCACCAATTCAATGCAGTGTCCCAGTCAGCAAAGATACGTTGGGCCAACGTTGGGCCAACAGTAGTCAATGTTGGCATGACGTCAGATTCTGACGTTGGGCCAACGTTCATTTGTCCGTCCATCCGAACGTCGCCATGACGTCGCAAAGAAATGACGTTGGCCCAACGATGGGCCAACGTTTGGACGTTGGCCCAACGTCAGTTTTTTAACGTTGTGTCAATCATAATTTTATAGAGACAGCCATTAAATTCTCTATCACCTTAATCTCAGCCCAAAGGGCCAAGAAGTGATATAGAATATGCCTAACCCATGCATCTTATCTAGTTGCCATTACCCAAAAAATGGTGTCCTCATAGAAACATAACTTGCCAACGTTGGCACAACGTCCAGGGAGGCCTATAACTACTTTATGCTCGACGGGACAGACTCACAGGGGAGTGTCAACAAAATAATCTGTCCAATCTTAAAAGGCCACTCTTAAAAACGTTACTATCTTAGAGTCAATGGACTACAAAATGTATCTTAAACAAAACATTTATTTAAGATAACCAGTTCTACCTCTCTCTTACCTAGATGGCGCCGGTGATGAACCACTGGTTAGACTATACACAGTCCATTGTAGGATAGTCTAGTCGACTAGTAGATAATGGGGGGCTCTGCCCCCCCCCCCCCCCCAACCCCCTTTTTTTTTCGTTTTTTTTCTTTTAGATGTGTATGTTGTCTCATCTGGGTGTAGAGTATATACCATAAAGGCAGAACCCAGCTAGCATAGTGTGGGCATGTGACACTAGGTGGCAGATACAAGTCTCAATACAAAACAGTACATTCTTAAATCAATGTTGTTATCTCAAATAGATGTTCTAACGTTTTTAAGATTGGACAGTTTAAGAACGTTTAAGACTGGACAGATTATTTTGTTGACGCTCCCGGGTGAGTCTGTCCACTTGTGCCTACTTTATACCACTAGCTGTATGCAGTATACAAGAGGTGTGAAATGCTTTGTTCTCCGTGCCCGCTGGGGTATAAATGTATTTAAAGAAAGATTATACTGCAATGTATAGAATGTAGGGAAAGACAATTTTTATCATAGGGTTATCTAATTTTCCCAATGTTGACCCAGTGTATTGTATCTCCCCTTGGTTCTGTAGTCTCAGGGCGGGACTCCCACAGACTGCCGCTACTCAGGGTCACAGGAGGCGGGAGTGACGTCATCAACGTCGTCTTCTCCCTGGACAGGAACAACCTGCCTGGTTGGTATCAGAAACAGCCTGACTAAGTGACTACATGACGCCCATATTACCTTTTATTACATATTTCCTGCAGGTCTATCCTCTTGTTGGCAGCACTGCTTTTTTCCTTTTTGCTTACAAAAGAAAAACACACATTATTTTACGTCAAAATAACGTTTTAAGCGTTATATAATGTTTTGCCATAATAAGGAGCCTTAAAAACGTCATATAACGTTATATAACGTTATAAAAAAGTTGTATGACGTTTTCCGTTTATTGGGAATGGGACCCATGACATATAGAACTTGATTTGGTTGGCTTTCGTAGATTGTGTAGGTTTATTGTCATCGCATGAGTATAATTAAATACAAATTTTACACAATAATCTTTCTTATTACTTAAACGTAATTTGGGATTTGATGCTTAAACGAGTCTTATGGAATGCTTCCTAAAATTACAAATATAGGTATCAAACACAATTCTATTTGTTAGTATCCTCTGTACTATTGTCAAATTTCAGTGGCGGATCCAGGATTGTGTAGAAGGGGGGGGGGGGGGCAAACCTAGCCAACCTGGAGTGACTATATGTTTCCCGCGGGCGAAGCGGGGCAGCTATATAAGGGGGGATTTTGGGGGCATTCCCCACAAAGAAAATGTTAGTGATCTAGACTTAAAATGGTGCATTCTCACACTTTTCAAGACACAATATTTTAAGACTCAGCCCCCTCCCACCCCCATCCAGATCAGGGGCCCTCAGTCAGGCCCTATGGATCATACTCTACAAACTCTTCATCTCTTTCCCTCTTTTCTTCTCTTTTCTTTTCTCTTCTTCCTCCTCCCCCTTTTTTTTAAATTTTAATCTTTTTTTCTTTTTTTTTGGGGGGGGGGGGGCGGAGGCAAGGCCCGTCGCCCCCCTGGATCCGCCAATGAATTATTGAACATGAGTTGATTTAAGGGCTGCATTCCTGTAGGACTGGTGGGTCACTCCCAAGGCTGCAATCATGTCTGATTCTTAATGCATCTCTCTTCAACCCTAGCATTACCCACAATCCTACATTCTGTGTGGAACAACACAAAGCGTGACGTGCGGATCTACGTCATCTACACGCGGGATGACGTCATTGACACACGTCATGACGTCACACAGCCACACCAGTACCTCACGTGTCACGTGGGACAGCTCCATAACAGAGGGGTGAGTGCAGCTATAACTGACGGGTTGTGCCACTTTTGTCATTTTTTTGGTATTTTTTTTCCCCGCGGACGTGTGGCATTATTGTTATGGCCACTCAAAAAAAAACATCGGGTTTTCAGGATATTCTTTTGCAAACCTTTAGATTAAAAACATGATAAAAATTGACATATTTGGTCAAATATTTCTCCTTTTTTTGGGTGGCCTAAAAATGGCTCTTAAAAAAAAGACAAGTGTCCATTATCTTTCTTGTTAAGTGACCTAAAAGGTATATTTTTTAGATAATTGTCCATTAGGCTTTACTACTGCTGCAACAAAATTCCCAAATTAGAGGTGCAAACTTTGGAGCTGGTTGGGAGCCAATATTGTGGCAAGCCATTTATTTGTTCACCCTCGATATGACAGTTTTAAACTCTGATATCAGAGTAAAAAACTCTGATATCAGAGTAAAAAACTCTGATATCGAAGGTGAACTAATGGACTGCCACAGTATTGGCTCTCAACCAGCTCCAAAGTTTGCACCTTTAATTTGGGAATTGTGTAAAATTTCGATATCAGAGTAATAAACTTTGATATCAAAGTTAGGAACTCTGATATCAAAGTAAGAAACTCCGATATCAGAGCTAGAAACTCCAATATCAGAATAAGAAATTCAGATATCAGAGTTAGTAACTGTGATATCAGAATTAGCAACTCCGATATTGGGGATGAACACACGCTTGCCATACAAGTGTGGTATTTCCAGGTCCATGTGCTCAGTGTTAACGCCTCAGAGTACATTGAGCCCGAGCTGTACGCCCACATGCACCGCCGTACAAGGTCCTCACACACCAACAGAGAAAGCAACTACCTCCGCTTTTACTTCCACAGGTAATCTATACGAGGTGATTTGTATGTACGTATCAAAAATAGCAACCCATGATCGTCTTACAGATATAACCGTATCAACCATAAGACAAAATTATGCTTACTGAGTTTATGAAATAAGTTTATATACCAACTCCTGGGGGGGGGGGGGGGCACTTAGTATATTTTGCATACACATGTGTGAGGCTGGGAAGGCTACTTTTTCTAAAAAATCACCTAAACAAGGGTCCGCTTGTCAAGGAAAAATCGCCCTAACAAGGGTCCACTTTCATGAAATCGCCCTAACAAGGGTCTATTTTTCACAAAAATGTCCGGGTTTTCACCAATATTAGCCAGTTTTCACAAAAAATATTGCAGTTTTCGACAAAATCCTCTGGACGAGGGTAATTTTTTCAGCAGATTTACACAAACATGGTCTATGTCATCGCTTTTCTTCTGAAACCTAGGCACTTTTGAACGAAAATGCCCTAACAAGGGTAACTTTTTGGCATCAAAATCGCCCTAACAAGGGTAAGGGTTGTCAGAGGTCCAGCCGCACACCCCTGTCAAAAAAAATTCAAGTGCCCCCCCCCCGGTACCAACTGCACGTGATATCAATGCCCACCATTTGCCTTCATGTATTGTGCGCCAACTGCGCGTTATGATTTGGTTTCCTGCCTTCTCTCCCCCAGGATGCTGCCTGTAGAAGTGCACCGTTTCATCTACCTGGACTCTGACGTCTTGGTGCTGGACGACATCGGGGAGCTGTGGGACCTGAGCAGGAACCACACCACCATACTGTCTGGGGTGCTGTCCTCGTGAGTATCTATACGGGTGAGATCCTACCCCAGGGTGGCGGCGGCCATCTTTAATATGTCACCCGAGACCAAAGGAAACACCAGGTGGCAGCATGCTCACTCTTGTGGCGCCCCCTGTGGCTTGTGCACCTGTGGGAGGTGTGACCACTGAGGGATAATCTTGTTCCACCACCACCCACCAGGTACGCTAGTAGCATATGCCGGTTTGAGCCGTGAGGTGGCAGCACAAGTCGTGGGACAAGAAACAGGCATATGCTACTAGCGCACCTGGTGGATGGTGGTGGAACAAGAGTATCCCTAGGCCCGTATACCGTGCAGATGGCGGCTTCACTGTAAGGCCACCTTTTTTGATAACTTGGATTACGGGCTTTTGACTCCAAAAAGAACCCCAAAAAACCTACGGGAGGAGCCGGATCAAAAGATTTCCTGAAGGGCAGAGGAAAAAAAAAAATTGAAAAAAGGCATGGAAAACCTTGTTTCTGGGTAATCTAAGGAAGATATGTTGAGTAATAATCCCAATCTGGAAGGCCTCATTCTACCTTTTGCTGGTCAACATGTACTTTTCATTTATTTTAGGAAAATCCTCAAAAAGAAAATCTCAGAGGGGAAAGGTGAATAAAAATCTTTTTTTTTTTGCAAAATGCCAAAAATCTCGGCAGCAGATCCGCAACCCAAGTTATCATAATAAAACGGCCTAAAGCGTTGGTTGCCATTTTTGTAGGTGTACTGTAAATTCTACTGTAAATCTACAGTCGATTCTACTGTATATCCATTCTACAGTAGATTCTACAGTAGATACAGTTTTGCTCATGCGAGTGCACAAACAAATGTTTTGAGTGAATCTTAATGAAGTCTTAGTCTTAAAAACCTTTACGCATTCCATGGTAGTCTTGAATATGGCTTTAAAAATCCTAAAAAGGTAGTTAAGGCCACTCAAATTTTAGATGCAAAACATGATAAAAATGGACAAATATTGGCATATTTGGTATCAAATTAAAGCTTATACTGCCAGTAATGCAGTGGGATAGAAATAACTTACCTTTTCACCACTTTCAAAGAACAATAATTTCTTAACTACTAAAATGTGAATTTTGGTCATGAAAAACGTATATTATCCTATATATTTCAGCCAGCGGGTAAAAAAAAAGAAGCCTCCCTCGTCATATATTTTAGACCTTGGTGATGAGAAACCACTTTTTTTGAGTGGCTTAACTAGCGTTCCACCATTACTAAAGAAGGGGGGTGTGAAGAAAGAAAAGCGGAGGTTGAGGGCAGAGCCCCCCATTCATATTAAGACTTGCATGAGCTAGGTCGGTCGTGCCTATACTGTATACTATACAGTTCTCAGTACACATTTAATACACTTTGCCTTGTTGTTTCATTTTACACACTTAAGAATTTACACACTTGTTGTGTCCATCATTTTAAACATTTATCAAAAGTGTTTAGACTCTAAACACCTTTAAATGAACACATTGTGGTGGTTCGTAGTTAACTCTAGGTTAAAGAACAACGATCACGGCAGTTTCCAGGTGCGAGAATATATCTGTCTTTATTCACAAGAATAACAACTCTAGTTCCTTTACTAGGGAACGATCAGTGTAGAATTAATACACACAGGTAGATCAGGTTTCTCTATAAATAGAGGAAACGGTCAGTATACAACTCTTAGCATACAACTCTGTCCGCACGGTTGGACATGTGAAGTCTCTCGTCAGTCGGGCCTGCACTGACTGCCGTTCCAGGTAAACACATGGGTCTTATATAACACCGGCTATTAGATCACGTGGCCAGGTGGGTGGGTCGGCCGCCCACCTGAGAGCGGCACACGGTTACCTGAAGAGGACCTGCGCCCTCTCCTGGGAACTGTGTGCACTAGCTCCAGGTGGAGAAGCCGAGTAAACAGACGTTACCCGGAAATACCGTGTATGAGATTAATATGTAATATCATGCCCCTACACTACCCCCCCTAGATAAAACTAGGTGGTAACGAACATATATACGGTTTTCCTAGTTTATAGAAAACACTTTAGACCAACGACTTTACAGTTATTGTCTATACAGTAACTAGGGGCGTAACATATTATCACGACATACTACACAAGCGAGATCATCAAACTCAATATAAATATGGCATTACACTGTAAAAGCAACCATAATAGATGTTTTATGACATGTGAATATAATATCATACATACAATCGAACGGCTTGACACATTTCGATATGACTTCCTTATGAAGTTACCTTACTCGGTTATTAAAAAAATGCGCGTGGGGTGTGTTTATATTTAAGTTGAACAGAAAAGTTATTAAAAACCAGTCCTGATAAGGACTCACAACCACCAGCATCTTACATTGATTTGTGATTTCATGAAAACATTCACACAATGGATAACAGTAACCACAGCCTTTGTTTTAAGCCGGGTAATCCGATTATATAACCAGAGTATTAATATCTCTCGCAACATACAACAGAGTCAACACACACGACAATACCTTGCGGTATACTTAGTATATACACATAGTCTTAACGACTTCATATAAACATTACGGGTAGCCACGTTTCCTAGCTTATCAGATCATACAATCTTCATATATAGCATATTATGAAACCCGATTCATAAGGTGAGTATGAGAACACCTTATTGGAACACCTGAGGTGATATGTATCACATAATAATGATATATTTTATATATTAAAACGTTTTAATGAGTAACCTGGCAGTGTACCCGGAAACCCTTACAATTAAATGTAGCTTACTGGTGATCTAGTTGTGGACAAGGTGCTCTCCGCTTCTAATAGACGAATGAGTGAGGTGCTCTCCTCTTCTTAATACTGTTTCTTGGATAAATATCACCCGAAGGTAAGTTCATATGTATACAGCTCGATAAGTATCCCGTCCTCGCTCCAGTAAAGTTCATGACATATATAAGTAGAACTGGAACCACGAGCATTGTCTGTTTGACACGTAATCCTTTGGACGGGAACAGTTTATAACTCAGCATAATAGTATCAGGAACACATCATGGTAACGTATCCCAAAAGTTAGTTTCAGGGACGTTAGTTTGGTAGCTTCCCGGTGGAGTCCTGATTCCCCATCGGGTAGGCTATAGTTGAGAGTTGAGTAGTTAGGTAAGTCCAGAGCTTCCACGGAAGGTTCCCCCCTGCGTTGGTCCATATGCATCTAAAAAGATGCCCCTCTTTCCCCTTCAGAAGGGAAACCCCGTCATAAACAATTTATGACGTCAGATTAACTGAAAGAACAATTAATCTATCCGGAAACTATTATAGTTTCCTCCTCTATTCCTAAAAAATTAGAAATAGACTCAGAACCTTCTGTTAGTCTTTTAACCTAAAGGTTCATCTCTTGCCCTAATTAAGGCAAGCGCGTGCTCAGCTGTGCCATCCCAGGTATCGAGAGTCACGCCGAACACCCCGTAAAATTTTACGTTCATGTCCTGTAACCGTTTGGTTAACTTCTCGTTCTCTTGACGAACGAACCCTGCGGCGGCCTCAGCAGTCTTTTGGCCTGAAGCAGCTTCCCTTGACTTTTTAGCCAAGTAGTCAGCATTGCCGGCAGCGACCAATGCTTTCTCTTCCCTGTGGGCAATCTTTAGGCCATGCGTGAACAGGCCTAACATCTTGGTGTTATATTCCACCGCCAGCTCGCGTTGGGACTCCTGGAATTCCGTTACAATTCTCTGTCCCACTTCGCAGCTCGCCTTCTCTTCCCGAGAGAAGTAGTTGACTATCGGGACGTATTTTAATTTTACGCCACCGGTAGTTTCCGTGCGGGAGGTACCCGCGACTGGCTGGATGACAACCGGCTCTTGGGCTGCAGGAATCACGGGTTTAACATCCGCTTGCGGTGCTTTCGCAACCGCTGCAGCCTTCGGGACAGTTATGCCCCGAGGCGTTACCACTGAGATTAGTGATTTTGGTTCAGCTTTCACGGTCAAGCCCTGCATGTCCCGAGTTGGGGTAGTGGGTGACCGGACGTCCCTGGGGGTTGGCTTTGCAGTTGTCCCCAGATGGTACGTCAAAGGCAGGGAAGCCTTTGTTCTGGTAGCCAAGCTTTCTTTAGGCCGGGCACCTCCACAGTCAGGTTGACTGGTGGCACTGTCTGAACTGCTCAGACGTCTAGAACGGTACTCCATGTTAGTAGCCGCCGCCGCTTGACCACCGGAATCACGTTTCCGATCTTTCCGGTCTGTAAACAGCGGGTCTGGATACTCGCGATAATAGTCGCGACCTTCCGGGGCATGATAAATCCCATAGTAGGAATTATCGAGTTCCTCCAAAGTGGATCCGGCATGTCTCCGTTTCGGTCCGGGTGAGACCGCAGGAGATCGAGAGCGGTCGCGGCCGGACCGGCTCTTCCCCCGGGAACTACCCCGGGTTTCCGGCTGACGGAAACTACCGCCACCTCTGCGGGAAGTAGGGTAGTGCATAACACCGTATATTCCTCGTCATTCATGGCGAACTTATGTCGTCCGTCCACTCTGGCAATCCTGGCTTTGAACTTCCCATCTGCGACCTCGCAGTAGAAGGGAGTTGCCGGCCGGATCTTAGCCTTCTGTTCCTCCGTGAGTGACTTGTACTGGTCACATACGGCATCATGTAACGCATTCACACGATTGCGAGCTACACTGATTCCCATATTATGGCAATCTTTCATGTGGCGCATGAGCTCACCTCTCCGGGGTTCTAAACACCCGTTACAAAGCTGGGACTCCCTACCTACTGTGATATCACAGTGGTACACCACACAGTGGTGCATGTGATTTTCACAGAGGTGTCGCAGAAACCGTTGTTTTGTTACAAACACGGTTCTGTCTGTGCCAATCGTGTTTACACACGTAGCGAATGGGCACCAGTTTCTTTCCCGTTGGCTATACCAGCGGTTACTCGCAAAAAGAAGCTTTTCTTTCTGCTCCTTACTATAGTAAGTATCCGGCAGGATCCTGAGTTGATCTAGCCACTGCTGATAAAAAGCAGACGGAGGACGGTCCCGGGGGGTATTCCGGATCCAATCCTCGTCGTCACTCTGACCTTTACAATTGGTCGAGGGTGGACATCCGAAATTGGTGGGACCAATTGGACACTGTTCCCAGGAATTGGGAATGAACACGCGGAACTTATTGTTCGCGTTCTGCCAGATCCGCCTCATCACGTCATTAGGCGGGATGGGGTCCTCTGGGGCATTTCCTGGTTCCTCAGCGTTAGCCGGAACCTCTCCCTCTTCCGCATCCGAATGAGCCGGACTACGGAGAGGGCTGAGACGTGCTGGATTGAATACCAGCGCAGCCGCCACGGCGGCCGCTGCCCCCGCGGCGGCGGTCATATCTGCCACAAGGGCCGGGGTGGGGATGGTGGTGTCTGTGCTGGAGGGCGCCGGAGTATTGGCTTTGTTTATGTCCATAGCCTCATCCGTCTCCTCCTCAGCCCGGGGAATGACGGGCTGTCCTCCGGAAGGTTGTTCCGGTAATCCCTCTGATAACACAGAGTCCGGCAAGTTAGCTAATCTTGCCTTCTCGTTCCGGCGAGCCTGACGTCCTCTCTCCTGGACAAACTCGTCCGACTGGTTACTGTCGGCCGAGCTCGACCGGTTTGAGGCCCCCCTCTCACCTTTACTGCCGCGCCCCCTAGGTGTGGCTTTCAGCGCTTTTATTCGCGCCTTCTCCTCCGCACTGGAAGATCTGGTTCGCACTGTACGAACCGCCTCATCAACCAAACAAGATATGGCAATATCTCGTTTGACGTTGTGAGTATCCATGTAGTCTTCAATAGTGGCTACATCCAGGATGTACGAAACTACTCCCTGCGTATTAGCGGCAGCAATCTCGTACTCCTTCCGGGTTTTCGGTTCTCGGAGTTTCCCGATTCGTGCCCGGTACCTGTTGACTCCAGTCAACAACATCCCGGCAACTCCACAATTCGGGTCCAGAGACAGAATTGGGAGTGCTGGCATTAACCGCTTTATGTCTGCGATATGTAAATCGAAGACAGCTCGTCGTAAGCAGTAGCATACGAGTAGTCCTTTCTGGAGTGCCTCCCAGTACACAAACCAGTCCGGGGGCATCTCCTCCTGCTCCTCCACTAACAGGAAGAGCAATATCGCCTGCCTTGTGAGCGGGTCAATCCGGCGGGGAGCTCCCTCCGCCGTGAGTCTTAGCACGTCCTCGTGCAGTTCCACTTCACGTCCATCGTAATTGGACATGAAGCCTCCTAGTGTTGGTACTGCCGGGCGGGGTTTTTCAACGTCCACCGGCGGTTCTCCATGGTACAATGGACCCGGATCCTGATACTCAGCTTCACTGGTATCAGCGTGACCGTCAGCAGGGCTGATGGCCTCAATGTCTAGCCCTTCCAAGTAATTGGCGGCGACATTAGCAGGGCGTAGCGGTGACTGAGAGTCAGCGTCGACGTCCATTATCCCCTCTTGTCCCAGGAAATCTATAGATTCCTGGTCCACGAGGTCAGGTTGATTAACAACCACATTTCCTCCGCTAGCGGAGTCGCCCTCTTGAAGAGGGTCCACCTGTTGGTGGTCTGTCTCGGAAGACATGTTTTTGTGTCACACTCAAGAAAAGTGTTTGTTGATGGATTTATAGGGGATCCACCTCCCCACAGCGAGAATGGTCGTGTCCGAGCTCTCACGTCTGCTCTGGACCGCCTATCAACCCCAACTGGCGATTCCCGCCGCTCCGCGTGCCTTATATAAGGCGCGCTACTGCGCATGCGCAACCCCGCGCGTCCCGTGACCCAGTTCCTTGGAACCAGGTCACCGCGCTTTTAATTGTAAACAGGTACCCTCATTCCACGTGTTAATCCTTACGCTCTGTCAACTCGTCGAGAGTATCAATGAAATATATATGAATGGCATAATAAAGCACATTCACCGGATTATCCGTCCATCACCCATAGGATCCTTGACAGGGGGACTATCACGATCATTCCGACCGTATTTACTTCCACACATAACTGATTACAACATTAAAATATTTAACAAGATTACAGGACACCACACTCATTGTGTACCGGCTTAGGTTATACCGTCCCTAGCTAGTAACCGGGGACTGCGTCTTATGTTCTTAGGCATAACATTAGACCTGGTTCTAGGACACGCCTTTTCTAGAGTGGATTTAGCCTTAACCACACCCTTCCGGGTCCTTTTCCCTTCAGCCAGCGAGACTTTATTAGCCGCCTTCTTCCCGGATCTTTTTGGGATGAAGGGCTTCTGCACCATTAGTTTCCGGGAAACCTCCTTCCGCGGCCTTCCGCGTTTCCGGGGAGGTTCCTTCACTAATTTCCGCTGTTCACTTTCCTCTATCAAAGTATCAACTTCCAACTCATACGAGTCCAGGGACAAATCTCTCCCCTTCCATTCTCTTAGTCGAGCTACATTAGATTTATACATCTTCCCCTGTAATGAACGGATCACTACAGTACTGTCACTTACTATCCGGGTAACCACAAAGGGCCCGTCCCAATTACTAGCAAGTTTCAGAGTCGATAACGGCTCATGCAATCTTACCACTTGATCACCGACTTTGAACCGTCGCGGCCTGAGGCCTAGATCATAGCTGGTTTTCTGCCAGGTGGCATTCTTCTGTAATTCAGTTCTGACCAATTCATAAGCATATTTGAATTGATCTCTTAATGACTCCACAAACATCACATGGCAGGGGGTTTCCGGGTTCATTCCAACCACCCCAAATACCAGATCAGCGGGCATTATTAAATCTTCCCCGAAAACTAACAGATTCGGGGAACAGGAAGTACTAGAATGGACAGTGCTATTATATGCATGACATACATAATCACACTGCTCATCCCAGTCGTCCATTTTATCATTCACCAGGGATTTCAACACCTGAATCAATGTACGATTGAATCTCTCAACCATTCCATCACTTTGTGGCCGATAGGGATTTGTTCTCGTCTTACAAATCGCCAATCGGTGACACATTTCCTGCCAAAGATCAGATTCAAATTCTCGACCTTGGTCACTATGCATCATTAGGGGAACCCCAAGATGCAATACCCAACCTTTAACAAAAGCTTTTGCACAGGTTGCTGCTTTGTGATCCGCTAATGGAAACACTCTCGTATACTTAGTATAATAATCAGTGACGACCATCATACAAGTATTACCCTCAGGGGTAGTTTTAAACCCACTGATAATATCTATGGCGACTCGCGCAAATCTTACACCAAATAACTCCTGAGACAAAGGCATCTTGCCCATCCCAGGCCCAGGTTTGTTTTTACAACAATCCGGGCAAGTAGCAATCCATCTTAATAGATCACTACTCATCCCTGGCCAGTAATATCTCCTTTTCAGACGTTCCAGGGAACGCTTTTTCCCGAAATGTCCACTGGTCAGGTGTCCATGGC
This sequence comes from Harmothoe impar, assembly GCA_947462335.1. NCBI lineage: Eukaryota > Metazoa > Annelida > Polychaeta > Phyllodocida > Polynoidae > Harmothoe > Harmothoe impar. The sequence goes on along the minus strand of OX381718.1, from coordinate 64,305,903 downwards.
AATAATACATAACATCCCTCCTCATACCGGAAGGTATTACCACTTGCCGGACTCTCCTACCGGATGAATTAATCTTCCACCGGTAGATGATGCCGCTCTGGACCTCTAGCTCTGCCCATTGAGCTATTAGTCGTCTCATTTCCCGATTCTCCAGGGAAATCTCAGGCCACGGGGGCCGTATCCTCCTAGGTAACAATACCAACAACCGGCTAAGGTTAGGATCCTTTTCCTGGAACTTCCGGATGGTTCCCATGGACCACTCCAGAACCCCAGTTCCCTTGATCTCAAAGGGAATCCTTGCTCCGGCTATGACAGCCTCATGCTGACCACAGTCATCACAGTTGGTGTTTTCGCACTTCCTGATAGGACGTCGGGAAAGTGCATCAGCATTTACATGCTTTACCCCAGCTCTATGCTGGATCTGACTTTGCTCCAAACCGAACTCGGAAAGGTGTGCTAGCCAACGTCCAATCATTCCTTCCGCATCTTTGAAATTCAATAACCATCTCAAAGAGGAATGATCTGTTCTTAGCGTAAAATCTGACCCCCAAAGGAAATGTTTGAACTTTTTAGTAGAAACTATCACAGCCAACAATTCCCTTTTAGTGGTACAATAATTACGCTGGGTCTTACTCATAGTATTACTAGCAAAGGCAATGGGAACCTCCACTCCGTCTTGGACTTGACTGAGGGCGGCCCCAATACTCTCATTACTAGCATCTGTATCCAATACAAAATGACCATCCGGGGTGGGATACTTTAACACCGGGGTCTCTACAAACAACTTTTTTATTGCTAAGAAAGCTGTGTACTGTTCCCTCCCCCATGGGAACTCTTCCTTCCTATTTCCGGGTGTCCAGTGTGACAAACACTGGATCGGATAGGCTACCCGGGAATACCCCGGCAGGAAATCCCTATAGTATGAGCAGAATCCTAGAAAGGATCGCACATCTTTAGGACCCCTGGGGACTTCCCATTCAGTCACACTCCTGATCTTTTCCGGATCCGCCTTAACCCCCTCGGTGGAAATAATCCGCCCTAGGTAGTTAATATCCTTCTTAAACAGATTGCATTTCTTTGGTTTCAATTTGAGACCGTTAGACATGATTCGGTTTAAGACTTCCTCTAAATTACTTAAACAATCCGCAAAGGTCTTTCCAAACACAATTACGTCATCCAAGTAAACTAGACATTTCCGCCATAATAAATCACTTAACAGTGTCTCCATCATGGCTTCAAAGGTGGCCGGCGCGTTACATAACCTGAACGGCATTACCTTATATTCAAACAACCCGATATGGCTGGAAAACGCGGTTTTCTCCATATCTTCAGGCTTCATGCCTACTTGCCAATACCCGGACTGTAGATCCAGGGTACAGAACCATTCATTCCCTCCTAGGGAATCAATCGTCTTGTCTATCCTAGGAAGAGGATAGGAGTTCTTTTTAGTCAACCCATTCTGTTTCCGGTAATCAATACAGAACCGTATGCTACCATCCTTCTTGGTTACCATACACACAGGGGAGGACCAAGGACTCATGCTGGGAACAATAACATTATCCTTCAGCATTTTCGCTATCTCTTCCTCAGCTACAATCTTCTTCTTGAGGGGTAATCTCCTATAAGGAATCTTAAAAGCGGGGTTATCCCCGGTTTTAATTTCATGCAATACCTTATTGGTTCTCCCCAGGGGTTCCCCTGGGGCCGCAAAAGCTTGCCTGCATCTCTTCAGCATAGCCTTTAGGGCTTCCTGATCATTCTCATCCGTTATGGACGATCCTGTTAACAACTTAGTTAACTCTTCATGCAATTCCTCTTCCCCTCCTTCTTCTAACCTCAGGTCTTGGTGGCTACCGGTGACTGCCTCCGCAAGTATCACTTTCCCAACTTCAGTGCCTTTCTCAAGATATACTGTGGAGTTTCCGGGGTTGGAAATGGGTGTCACTGTCCATCTGGAATTCCCTACTAGGGTATCCGCAGATTCCAATCCCTTCCGGGATAATACAGCCATATCCGGCTCGATTACCGCTAATCCTCTCTGGATTAGCCTCCCTGAACTGACTAACACGTCACAGGTCATTCCCGGGGGAATCTTCACAGTCTGTGCCACACTAGCGACACTACTTATCACTCTCAACTTACAGAGTATGGTCATGTCATACGGGTATTCAATTTTTAACTTCCCACTTTTCGGATTCAAAGTCGCACCGAAAAGCGCCGCAAAATCCAAACCAAGAATACCATCATCTTCAATCTCAGCTATGGTCGGGGCCCAAACAAATTCTTTCCCGGCCACAGAGATTATCAGAAAAGTCCGTCCAAATGTCCTCATTCTGGTACCATCGGCCGTACATGCGTTTACCCTCATTGTGAGGTTCTCACACATATTCGGCAATAAGCTGATGAATCTCTTAGAGACCATGGAGTGGCTAGCTCCAGTATCCATAAGAAACTCCCCAGTCTTTCCTTGTACAGAACAGGAAACGTACCACCTCTTCCCATCAGTTACTGAGGGATTCCTAGTAAACCGGTGAAGGTCACTATCAGTGCCCAGGTCGAACCCACATCCTTTCAGGTGTTCCAGACAAGGATGACCCTGGGGAAGCCTGGTTCCTCCAACCTTAACCAACTCTTTGGTTATTGACTCCTCTAAACTGGCACTAGGTTTCCCATACGCGCACCCCTGGGCGCCTGTTGTACCAGTCTCCCCAGCCTCATGGTTTCCGGGATGTACGGTCCCATCTCCCTTCTTGCTGGACGCATTCACTGCTAATGAATCTTCACCGCCAACGTCGGTGATAATCTGACATATTTCCTCAGGGGTTACCGTCCTGCCATCCCCGGTAACCCCCTCTAATTTCCCGAAACCTCACTTCTTAAAACAGGTTTCTCCGCTTTGCATTCAGATGCAAAGTGCCCTTTGACTTGACATCTGTAACACTGGACCGTGTTACGATCGACCCTAGGGCGGCGCCTGGTTTGATTATCAAACACCTCGTTCATGCGTTTAATCATGGACTCCATTAAGGTATTTAATGAGTTTCCTGACGCATTTGTTTTATCCGGAGTGGTCGTCTCCGGGGTCTGGGTTTTCTGACTGGGTTCAGTCTGAGGCTCCCGAATGTCGGGTTTCCGGGGGGTTTCCGAATAACCTTTGTTACTAGGAAGCTTCCCGGAAGCTGGGGTTGAGCTAGATTTCTGTCGACCCTTGAATTTCAGGGCGTCTACTCTCTCCTCCCCTTCAGATTCTTCCGCGGAAGAATCGTCTCCATCTAAGGAATGTTCAATTCCAGAGACGCGCTGCCCCCTATTAGCGGGTATCATACCAGCCAACAGTATCTTCTTCTTGTCATGTTGATCAATCGCCATGAACAAATCTGCTAGGGAAGACCCAGCTTCCCAAGCTCTACCACAAACTTTAGCATGTTCAGGATCACTCAATCCACTAATAAATCTTACAAATAGGGATTCTATGTAATATTCAGCATCCCTACTCCATTCTGGCCTAGCCTGCCGCAATAATCGCTGCAATTCTAGCCCAAAAATTTTAGCAGATTCCTTTGGTTTCTGCGTTCTTCTCTGAAACAGAGTCCAGTGATCTACTGTCACCATTTTCCCAAAGGTATAACAAGCTAATACTTCCAGCTGGTCGTATGTAGCTTCCGGCCCGTAAGTGTCCCTCCATTCTTCAACCACTATCTTACCCGGGCCGTCACTCAACCATATCACAAAAGCTCCCAAGGATGCCTCCTTGTTCCAGCAATTGTACTTACAATCATCTAAAAGTGATTGATATTCTTCCTTCCAGGGTCGTAAACCCCTGTAAGGTTTAGTCACGCGTGCAGTTCTCTTAGCGGCATAATTAGAATGCACTAATTGACCCGACATGCGTCTACTCCAAGCCAGTAAGTCTGTACCGTCTTGACCTCGGCTGGAGCAATCTAGTCCCAAATTACCTATGGCTGGGTCTCGATTATGTAATCGGTGTTCCGCCGGGGTCATTGTTACCCTTCGGTTCAAAGGAACCTTTATCTTGGGTATATCGTCAGAAGATTTATCTGATTCCGAGTCTGTACCCTCATCAAAGCGTGGGCCTTGATAACCGGACAATCCCTGAGTGTTTTTATGCACTGGATTTGACCTTCCCTTCGTTTTCTGCTGTGACCCCTTATTCAGACTACCCCTCGGCCTATTTTCAGGGTCCTTATTGACTCCCGAATGTGTATCAGTGGTCGGAGGTGGATATGAATAAGTTGTATCCGGGCAATATCTATAATTACCCTTGCTATCATAATCTCCCGGGTTCCCATACTGAGCCGGGTCATCTCCCGAAAAGGGGTTCAATGAGCCATAACTATGGTTCACGACTTCATCTCGGAATTTATTTTTATAATGTCGAGACACTTCCTCCTCTGGAGACATTTCCCTGTTAACCTGACCAATACTGGCATGATTAACTGGTTCCCGTTCAAGAGAGCGCCCGGTGATATTCACTCTCTTTGAATCCTTCCCTCTGTTTTTATACACAGAGTCTTCCACATTCCTCAATCCATTATCATTAATAAATGGATCGAATTGAGGTAATGCATCCACCTTCCTAGCAGCAAGAGTGCTGTCCAGAACAGTTTCCGGCCTGATAGCTGGAACTTGTTCCTCCCCCTGCTGTTCCATTGCCTTCGACAATTCACCCCGCAGGAGAGTTTTCCTGGCTTCCAGGGAACAGACAGCCTCCACCTCAGCTTTCCGTTTCCTTTCTAACTCTTCCGTTTCTTCCAGGATTTGTATCCTGGTGGATTCGTTATCCTTGACCAACTGGTCTCTGCCCTTCTCGAGCTCTTCCGTCCCCTTCTTCAGGGCATACCATTCTCTAGAGTATTTTTTCAACTCCCTCTCATACCTCTCCTTAAGAGATTCGGAATGTTCATTCTCCTTCTGGTTCTCAGCAATCTTTGCTTGAATCTTTTGGTATTCATGCGATTCCTGAGCAACCTTCTTTTTCATATACCGGTTGTCTTCTATCAACCGTTCTCTCTCTTCTGTCAGAGTTCCTTTTACCCTCTGATTCTCAGAGAGGATCTCGTCCCTTTCTTTTACCAGGGATGTCAATTCCTCAGTCAATGCAGCATACTGATCTTCCATTGACTGCTTGTCCAATCGGACATTCTCCCAGTAGAGGTCATCCTCTTCCCGAGCCAAACGCTCGTCATATTCCCTTTGGAATCTCTCATCCCCTACATAGGGTTCCACCCAGGAAAGATCCTGCAATTTCCTCTTCTTCTGTTCTGGCTTCAAGCCCTCCCCAGGGTCCATCCCTGGCACCTCCAGGCGAGTTGATTCCAACTCCCCTTCACTCAGCTCTGGGCCAGAGCCGCCCAGGCTACCACCGGTAGCCATTGTCTGTCCACTAAAGGACTGTCTGTCCACTCAAGGACTTCCTGTTCAGTATAACCCGAACATATTCCCGAACAATTAACTTGTTCTGCTACCTTCACTGCTACTGGTCACGGCACCAGTGTGGTGGTTCGTAGTTAACTCTAGGTTAAAGAACAACGATCACGGCAGTTTCCAGGTGCGAGAATATATCTGTCTTTATTCACAAGAATAACAACTCTAGTTCCTTTACTAGGGAACGATCAGTGTAGAATTAATACACACAGGTAGATCAGGTTTCTCTATAAATAGAGGAAACGGTCAGTATACAACTCTTAGCATACAACTCTGTCCGCACGGTTGGACATGTGAAGTCTCTCGTCAGTCGGGCCTGCACTGACTGCCGTTCCAGGTAAACACATGGGTCTTATATAACACCGGCTATTAGATCACGTGGCCAGGTGGGTGGGTCGGCCGCCCACCTGAGAGCGGCACACAGTTACCTGAAGAGGACCTGCGCCCTCTCCCGGGAACTGTGTGCACTAGCTCCAGGTGGAGAAGCCGAGTAAACAGACGTTACCCGGAAATACCGTGTATGAGATTAATATGTAATATCATGCCCCTACAACATTAAAAAGAGTTAAGATTTTAAATAATAATTGCAATGTGTTTAGGTTCTAAACACTTATCTGAACACTATGTCGAAAATAAACACTTTTCCTAAACACTGCAAAATGTTAAGATAAAACGTGTTTAGGTAAAAAAAAAGTGTTTAGACAAGTATCTAAATTATAAACACATATTTAAAAGTGTTTAATTTAAACCATTTTTACCTTAACACATTCAATAAGTGTTTAGATCTAAACACACTTCTAGAACACTTATCTAAAAACTAATTCATAAAGTGTTTAGAATTTAATCACTTTTTACCTAAACACTTTTATTTACCTTACTATAGATGTGTTAAGAATAATATAACGGACGCGATAAGTGCTTAGAAATGTGTTTAGGATCATTTACAGTGTGACGACTAGTGTCTAAACCCCATTTGTTAAGTTGACATGATGCGAGTTACTTGCCAATAAATCTTTGTCCACTAGGATCGATTAAACTGCTTTGGAACAACAAAAAGAAATTCTTTTGGCGCCGTTATTAAAAGTAGGTTCATACTTCTCTTGAACACAGGCCTAATGCCATTCTGAGGCACCTTTATATATATGTACATTTGTAAAAATCATCTTTCAATTTGTTTAAACTCTATATCTTCACAAATATTGTGCCTTTTTTCACCACTCTTTCCAGCCGTACTTGTATTACAAATTACAAAGATAACGATGCAGCATTGCTGGGAAATACTGGCAATAGGTAAATAGCCTCAATTCTTTACTAAATGTGCTCAATAATCCTAAGATTGGGAATAGCGCATAAATGTACAATTGAGGATTTTATTCCACAAATTACACCGTTATTGTGAACGTCCATGTTTTGCGTTCCACTTACCTTTATTCCAAATATCCATATTACTGTAACAAGGTATCACTCAGGGCAGCTCGAGGCCTAAGTATCGCAGCGGAGTGTTGGAAAAGCACTGCTTCTGTGGTGTAGCTCTATCTACCCTGAGCGACTTTTCGGTGACCCGTTGCAAATTTATACCCGTGTTCCAAATGCCTGTAGTCCAAACACCAATTTTCTACCCACCCCTACCATACATCTATAGTATAAGGTCGGACTCCACAAGAGCGACATGTAGACCTTTTAATCGTTTGCTCTTAATCCATCCCGTCAATGTGTAGGGCAGCTGGCGCAGGGGTGTCGCCACGAGTGTCATGTTCCTCAGAGCCAACAATAATCATCTCATTTCAAGAAAATAAGATAAAACAGTCTTGCCTGGCGGACAAATGACTAGTCATTTGTCCGCCAATCGAGTTTATTTATCCTATTTCTTGAAATAGGATAATTGTGACAAAACGTGGGAAAACATTAGGGGAAAACACCTTTATTTAAGTTCATGTCTTCAGCTACAATTTGATGCTTCAAGCATCAGAATATTTGAAATAGTTGCTGAAAAATGACATCTCAAACATGGGATGGTATAGGGACATGTAGGAATTAAGAATAGACTGCAATTCGATCACATATCAATCTATTTTCAAATAATCCATATAAATCATGATTATTAGAAATTAAACCAATACTATACTTGTGTATAGATTTGGATCTGGTAGGAATATATAGGCATTCTGTTTTCATTTCTGAAATTTTCGTGGATCAAACAATTGGATAGGGACAATTTTTATTCCAAAAGAATGAATTGATGGTTGCCATGGCAACCAAATTTCAAAAAATAGGCCAAAATGGCTAAAAACATTGTTTTTACATTCCAAATAAGACCAGTTTAGAACGAAAATAGAATTTTGATAATAGCTTCAAAAGATTCCTTGGGAAAAGTTGGTGTGAGGTCATTTTCTGTCAAGTATTCACATTTTTAGCTATATCTCCTGAAATATCATGTTTAGAACATTTATGGCTATACCCCCTAATGTTACGATTTCCCAGGTTTCGTCACAATTATTTTTGGCTTTGTGGCAACACTCAGGGCAGTAGTATAGTATGTATCGGAACAGGACTATGGTTAACTACTGTTTATTACTCAATCGATATGCAGCCAATCAGAGGCCGCCATTTGGTCACGTGACCCGTTGCCATGGTAACGTGACCTACTTAGGGCTCTCAGCCAATCAGAAGCCAGCATTCTGGGTGACCTACTGACCTACTTAGAAGCTCTCAGCCAATCAGAGGCCGGCATTCTGGTAACCATGGTAACGTGACCTACTTACGTCACGTGACCTACTTAGGCTCAGCCAATCAGAAGCCGGCATTCTGGTAACTAGGGTAACGTGACCTACTTAGGGTTTGTTTGTAAACAACACCACGTGGCTCTCTTGTTTGTAAACAACACCACGTGACACGTGATTGTTTGTAAACAAACAACTTATATATAGAAAATAAACACAACAAGTTCCATGTTATGCTTAAATTATATTTTCAAAAAAAAGCACATCTGTTACAGCGTCTATGTGTAACTAAGCGCGTTCTCATTCAAACACTATAACACTATTATACCGTAGCAGCAGCAGGTAGGACCGGAAGAAAAGCAAGCGCACGAGCAGAAGCGACGACACCATTTGCACCATCCGGCCGTCGCGTTGGTAGCCCTACTACCCGTCGCGCGTTCAACTGGAGGTTTAAGAGTGACAAATGACGATTCTTTGTCGACGCGACTGCTAACATCAGCAGCATCAGCAGCAGCATCAGCAGCAGCGGCAGCAGCCTCGGCAGCAGCGGTAGCAGCAGCAGCAGCAGCGGCAGCAGCAGTAGCGTGAGCATTAGCAACAACAGCAGCAGCGACAGTAGCAAGGGCAGCAGAGCGTGCACTAGCAGCGTTATCAGCGGCGACATCGGCAGCCGCAACAGCATCAGCAGCAGCAGCGTCGGCATCGGCGGCATGAGTAGCTGCATCGGCGGCAGCAACAGCAGCAGTCACAGCCGCAGCGGCAACAACAACAACGTCATCACAACCAGCGTCACTAACAGCCGCAGTAAATGCAGCAGTAGCACGATGAGCGGCACTAGCAGCAGCAGTAGCAGAGGCTACAGCATCAGCTTCACATTCGCGCGCCGCTTCGTCATACCGCTTCATGTCACGGTCGCAACTTTCCATCATGGGGATCTGCAAATTGAGGCGTGGTGCTGGTGGTGGTGGTAGTAGTAGTAGTAGTAGAGTGAATGATGATTGACGATGACGAATACGGTTTCACTCCCCCTTATATACCCTTACTCCCCCCTTTTTTCAAGCCGCCGGCCAGCTGCCCACTCACGGCAGGTCTTTAGATTAGCCTTAAGTCGCTTACTACGCGCTCATCATCCCTCTAATCGCATTTTCCAGCCGCCGGCCAGCTGACTGCTGACGACAGGAGAGGGTGATTTTTTTTCTTTAGATTTAAGCCGCTTACCACACGCGCGCCCTATAGTCACAGACAGAGTGACAGAAAGGGAGGGGGTCGCTTTGTTCACGCTACCTGTAGTTGTTTTTCTATACACACTCTAAGCCCATGACCTGCTAATCCTTTATACAGGTAACACGCGTTCAACTAATTACACTATTGTATGACAGTCGGTACACGGATTAATTTTAAACCACCCTCCCATCTGGATCCATGTCTGGTGGATGGAAGGATCCAGCTGAAAAGCGTGATTAGGGCTTTTGTTTCTCTTATGATAGCAGCAGGTCAGCATGCGACAGCTGAAAATGTCAGACTAAGTCGAACTCTCGCCGCTCCTATAAAAGACTGAGATGCATCTCTCTTTCCACACCCCCTTCTACCATCGCCGCCGACACCGCCACCGCCGGCCAGCCGACCGCCGCCACCGCCTGCAGTCACTGCCATCACGCCAGCAGGGAATTTCGAGCTGAGTCTGCTTATTGCTTATTTTTTTTCTTTGAGCTTTTTGTTTTTTAAAATTTTTATTTTCACTCAGTCTTTTTTGTTTCGGAGGAAAGAAATATGGCGCCGCAGAGGGCGCGAGTTTCTAAAAGACGGACACGCGAACAAAGTGCCCTCCTCAACTGCCCGGCTATTTTTTTATCTCAAAGGAGAGAGCGTCACGTAGTTGAGGTTCACGCTTCTCTTGAAGCGTACCGAATTCTCGAGAAAAGCAAAGCTGAGCGCCAAAGAAATCGTCGTTGTACAAGAGCGGAAAAGGAAAACGTAGCGACATGTCCGAGAGCCGTCTTCTCAGAACAGTATTTACTCTACCATTGCATAACAGCCGCTCTCAGCGCCCCCACTCGTTGGGCGTTTCATGAAAAGAAAGAGCGCCGCTACTCTCCTCACCCTGCCTCCTCTTATAAAGTGAGAATAAGCGCTATGAAACGATTCGACAAGCCGATCGGTTTCTTGGGAGCGACTGCAGCTCCCACTCGGTGGGCGCGCGTTGTGGCCGACGTGAACACGGTCTCTAAACGTTTCGACGTCGTCACTTGTTATCCCGCATATTGCAACGCAGCCGAATTGAAGAAGATAGGGACGCACTATTTTAAACCATACGCTCCAATATGTATTTGTCACCGCCGCGCTCACACGCCTTATTGCTTTTTCGAGACGATCGTGTCACAACACAGAAATAGAAAAAAAAGCGGCAAAGCGACGAGCTTTGCCTAAATGATCAAAAAAAAATAAAAAAATAAAAATTAATCTCCTCCTCCTCCTCCTCCTCCTCCTCCTCCTCCTCCTCCTCCTCTTCCTCCTCCTCCTCCTCTTCTTTTTAAAAAAAAATAAATATTTGTATCAGACTCCTCTGGAGTCTGATACAAACATTTATGACTATTGAGTGAAAATAGAATTTTATCGCAAAAATAAAAAGAAAAAAAAGTCACTTCTGCCGCCGCTACTGTGACACCGGCCGGTATCAATAAAAAGGTTGGCTGACTTTTCTCCACAACCATTCACTACCGACCGTTCGAGTGAGAAACACAGCAGACAGTCAGACACACAACTACTCTCTGACGCGTCCTGAAAAAAAACAAAAAAATGTCGAGTAGTAAAAGCAAACTCTTCACAGAAATTCATTTCGACGCTCGACTACAAGGACCCTTTAGTTGTATCATTAGCGGTCCGTCGGGTTGTGGAAAATCGCGCTTGGTGGATCAATTTCTGAGCGACGTGAACAATTTGGTCACGCCGCCGGTGGAAAAGACTTTTTACCATTACGGCGAGTGGCAACCTCTGTTTGAAAAAATGCAAAATCAGTACGGTGTGGAATTCAGAGAAGGTCTTCCTAGCAAAGAGTCTATAGCGGGAGACGTGGAAGTAGCAGAAGACGCTTTACGACCACACACTCTACTGATATTGGACGATCTGATGAGCAGTTCCAATCAGCAAGTGGTAGCCGACATCTTTACTAAATACTCCCATCACTGGAACGTGAGCGTCATATATATCACTCAGAACCTATTCCAGAAATCACCCGACTTTCGAACTATGAGTCTGAACGCTCACTACATGATCGTTTTCAAGAACCCGCGCGACATGTGGCAAATAGCTAGTCTGTCTCGCCAGGTGTTTCCCTCCAACGCGGCGGCCCTCTCTAGTATATTTACCCATGAACTCAAGCGACCTCACTCATACCTCCTTCTGGACTTCAAGCAGTCAACACCTGACGATCTGAGAATACGCTCCTCTTTGACGTCCATACACTCTCAGCTAGTATTCGTACCGCTAGACAAAAAAAAGAACAAGAGAAAGCAGTAGCAAAAATGTCTTCTCATCTACTCGAAAGACACTTTGGTACTCTCAAGCACTTAGCTAAGTGCTCGCCAAAGGACTGCTCGCATCTAATAGACTCTGGAAGCGACGATCTGATCGCAGCGTTGAGTGAGATCTGTCACAATTTACTGGTAGGGAACATCCCGCTCAGCGACAAACAACTGGACAAGCTTCGAGAATCAGCTGACGTGTTGAGGGAGGTCGGCAAAAAATCTACGCCCATCAAAAAAAAGAGACGCGTCTTGGTACAAGAGGGAGGTTTCCTCATTCCGGCTCTCATAGGGATGGCCTTACCGCTTATAAAGAGCATTCTCCGTATATGAGACACCTCATTCGACACCTACTCGCCGACAGTACCACCACTACCGCCACCGCCAGCGTCATCGCCACCGTCGTCCCCATGACGGACTCAGAGCAGCAACAACACTACAAACGCTTAGCGCTCGTGGATCCTGAGACGCTCTACAAATCATCACGAGCAGGTCTACTTCATCATGTGCCCGCTGCTGCTACTACTAGCGCTGCTACTACTGCAGTCGCTGCTGCTAGTACTTCTACTGCTCCAAACCTTCCTCCTCTTCCTGATGAGCGTACTGAAAAGAACGAGAGTTCCGCTCCTGCCACCGCCGCCCGCCTACCTGCCGATATGGCCTATTACCACAAGCAGGCAGAACAGTCCCTTCATCCCGACGCGGCCTTGCACCAGGTGCTACAGTTTATCTACAGGGACTTGGACTTAGTGTTGAACGATCCCACTTTGGAATCGCGCGAGAAAATGTTGAAATACCGAAGGTTGTTGAATAGATTGCAATTTTTTCTCGCGAATCCCAACAACAGCAACATCTCTTCGTCCTACACTTCTTCGCCCCCGGCTCACCTCCGTCAGTCTGCTGAAGAAGCCAGCGCGTCCCTACTTGAGCGGTTGGTGAACCAAGTTCCCAAGAGGAATCGCACCCGGACCGTGGCGCTGTACAAACAATTGGAGAAATCCGGTGTGGTCAAGTGGAACGAGGACGGTGCGGTGCGCGAGATGTCGGGTCGGAGAATACCACCTGAGCATCGCATCAACATAGTGGACTTACTGAACGACGCCGCCAGGTTCAGGAAGACGGCGCCCAGACCGGCGGGCTACTCTCTGTTCACAAAAGCGCTGCGCGAAGCAGTTCCCACAGACTCCTTGATCGGAAACCATCTGTATAAAGCGAGCGGACCTGGCCAAAGCTTGGACACACGGCTTGCTGACAGAGGTCGGAAACGACCGAGCTTCGACTCGGAAGAAGGAGAAGCAGCAGCACCAGTAGCAGCAGCAGACTCTTCTCTCCAGGTGGACGATCAATCCTCTGACGACGAGGAGGGCAGTGAACTTTTCCAAACTCCGACTTCCTATAGGAGCGCGGCGAGTAAGAAAAGGAAAGGGCGCAACCGCCTAGCGGCGGCGGCGTCGTTCACGCCCCCAACAGGCCAACGATGGGCAAACCAGTGAAGAGACTGACCAAGAAGGAAAAAGAAAAGAAGCGCGTAGTAGCTAGATATACCGACATCAAAGCACTCTCCAGTTTCACTAGCGTGACTAAACTCTAGAAACATCATTTTCGCCACCTAAACCCGGCCGTCATCCGAGATGCTTTAGTGTCGCTGGACGCCTACACTAAACATAAACCCATTCGGAGAAAATTCGCAAGGAACAAGACTATAACCGGCGCAATCGATCAGCAGTGGCAGATAGATCTGATGGACATGCAGGCTTTGGCGTCTCACAACGACCGCTTCCGGTACGTGATGACGGCGATCGACGTTTTCTCTAGGTACGCGTGGGCCGTTCCCATTAAATCCAAGAGCGGCGCTGATGTTACCGAGGCCTTCCGAAAGATGACAGACACTGGCGAGAGACGACCGCGCACTGTTCAGACAGACAAGGGGAAAGAGTTTTTGAACAAGATCTTTCAAGATCACTTGAAGAGCGAGGGCATACAGTTTTTCACTGGCGAGAACGACGACATCAAAGCTAGTCTAGTGGAGCGCTTGAACCGCAGTCTGAAGGAGAAGCTGTGGCGTTATTTCACACACAAGCGCACGTATCGCTACGTAGACGTACTGCACCATGTAGTGTCTTCTTACAATCGCACTCACCACAAGACGTTGAAAATGGCGCCGGCTCAAGTCAGCTCGGAAAACAGCGAAACAGTTTTCTACCGACAAGATCTCCCAACTAACAAACAAATCGACGAAATATGGAAAAAGAAGAAAAAAACAAAGACGTCCGCCGTCGACGTCATCGCTCCGGGTGACAGAGTGAGGATGTTGAGAACTAAAGGCGCCTTCGACAAAGGGTACGAGGGAAACTGGCGCGAGGAAGTGGTCGACGTTGCTAAGACGTTGGGAAGCAGAGGGTTCGAGCTGAAAGACGACAAGGGCGAGGAGATAAAAGGTGTCTTCTACCCGGAAGAGGTTCAGAAGGTGTACAAGAGTCGTTACGACAACAACTACCTGATAGACGAGGTGTTGCGCCGCAAGACCATCGACGGTAAAGAGTTAGCTTTCGTAGGTTGGTTAGGTTACGACGACAAGTTCAACGAGTGGATCCCCGTCAAAAAAATAACGTAGAAAAAAAAAAAAGAAAAAAAATGAACATCACCCTACCTAGCAACAGCTCTATGGAGTATTATCCTGACAACAGCTTGACGTCTTTCCGAACTCACTTCGACTCGCCGCTCCTTCTGCCCGAAGCGTACGAAGCGGCTCTGACTGAGATCATCCTCCCTACAGAATGGACTAACGTGCACGACGACAACTTGATCATCGTTGTTCCTCTGCGCACCAAGGGTTCGCTAGAGGAGGCGATCAACGTTTTAAAAGAGACTGTATTCGCCGAAGGAAGAAAACCGCAGGTAGACTGGAAGAGAATGAAAAACGCGAACGGTCTGAGCAAGCTAACGTTCAGCTCAAAATACCCGCTGAGCTGGAAGGAAGCGAGCTATGTAACGGTGGAAGAGATATCAGACACGTCGGAAGAGCAGCGATTGAAACCGGAAACAAAAAGGTTCAAGAGAGAGGTCGACTTGAGACAGACGAATGCCGTATACAAGCAGTTCTTGTCCCCGGCGGTCAAGAAGAAGGCGATCAGCGATCAAGCAAGACAGATGATCGAAAAGATGGAGAAAGACATGGGAGTGCGCAGTTTCATGCCAAACATATTCCAGATACCTCCTATTTTCACCGGAAGCAACCACACCCTTCTCGAGCGCTTGAGTGAGACGTTGCGAGATGACAGACTAGAGGGCGCCAGCTTCTTGCTCAAACCGATGCGGATCTTATCGTACGACGCCAAGACGAAACGCGTCACCATCAAACCGCCGAGACACTGTGCTGTCCTGCTGACTCCGCATCTCGCATGCGTTCTAGGCTTCGGAGAGAAGACGTGTTTCGCGTCGCCGACTACCGGCGCCTACTCGATGGATGTTTACGGGGACGTGCACTCTGTGTACATATACACCGACATGATCCAGGAGAGACGTGTGGGCGACATGCAAGTGCCGCTGTTGCGCTGCGTCGCGGTGGACAGAGGCGGAAAGCGTCGAGGTGGCGTGCAAGCTATCAGTTTTCCCCATTTGGATTATTTCCCCTTGAAATCCAAGAGGTTTACCGAGGTTGGCATCTATTTAAGAGACCGATCCGGTCATTCCATCCCATTCGGTAGAGGCGAGGTGACCGTGACACTTCATCTGAGACCTATTGAGCGCTGAAAGAGAAAAAAATGATGCGTCAACGCGTTCCGTACTTTCCACCCAGGCGCACCGTCGGCAGAGGGTACAGCGATTACTACAACGCGCAGCTGGGCAACGGCATCAACGTGTACAGCGGGCGCTCTTTCCAGAGCGGGCACGGTTTGGGCGGCGCTCTGTTAGGTCTGATGCGCTCGGCTACCCCGCTATTGAAGTCGGTGGGAAAAACGCTGCTCCGCGCTGGTGTGGGCGTAGCTAAAGATGTGCTGGCGGGTCGGACTTTAAAGAGCAGCGTGAAAGACCGAGGCGCAGGCGCTCTGAAGAGACTGGCGAGTACGGCGTTCTCGGGAGGAAAGACGACTGTCGCGTCTAAGAAAGGGTCGAAACGTCGCCGGCATTCTCCTCAGACGGGCGGTGGCTCTTGCAAGAGACGTAGAGGGGATGTATTCGACCGGTAAGCGCCTAGGCGTTCAGGTATAAATAAAAAGACTGGAGGCGGCCGGCGTCAGTCTGTCGTCCGCGTGAAGAGAGAACACAATGGCTTACGTACATGAGAGCAGTAACGAGTGCGCGCTCTCTGAGCTCGACCTGCACACCGTAGCGCCAACTCAGACTACTATCTTAAAGTCGTCTTTCCTGGGGATAGAAACAAAAAACTCTTTAGAGGATGGAGGTAACATAAATTTCACCATCAACAAGTTGCAAGAGTACAGAGACCTGAACGAGAATTACCTTCATCTGGAATGTCAAGTGCTGAAACCGGACGGAGCGGCGCTCGAGGACCCCGACGCGGTAGCTCCGGTGAACAACTTGGCTCACTCGCTCTTCAAAGACGTCCAAGTCTCCATCGGCGGTTTCAAAGTGTCTGGCAACACCGAGACCTACCCTTACCGAGCTTACTTGGAAGGGTTACTCAACTACAACAAAGACGTGAAGAACGGCGTCATGAGCGCCCAGGGGTGGCATGAAGATACGCCTGGTCAGTTTGACGCGTTGACTGACGCGAATGCGGGGTACAAAGCGCGCAGGAAGCTAATCTCCAACAAGCGCTTTTCGCTGATGGCGCGACTGCACTTTGACCTGGCTCATCAACCGAAGCTCATCGTTGGAGAGACAGAAATCAATCTCACTCTGAAACAGGCAGCGCCCTCTTTCTATCTGATGTGCGCCGCTGACGCAGGCTACAGCTTGAAGATCTACAAAGCAAAGCTCTACGTGGGACGCGTGTTGGTGGCGGACGCTGTAGCGGAAACGCACGAGAGAGCGGTGATAGAACACGGTCCCCTCGACTACCCGGTGAACAGAGTGGAGGTGACGACGTACGCCATCCCTCAAGGTAACAGAGATCACAGCTACACGCACTCCAACACAGGCCAGCTTCCCAAGTCGATGATGATTTGCTTCCTAGACCACGACGCCTTCAACGGTAGCTACACCAAGAACCCGTTCGAGATGAAGCATTACGACATCAGCTCGCTTCAAGTGATAGTGAACGATCAGAAAGTGCCGAACGACGCCTACGTGCCCGACTTTA
Source organism: Harmothoe impar (assembly GCA_947462335.1). Lineage (NCBI taxonomy): Eukaryota > Metazoa > Annelida > Polychaeta > Phyllodocida > Polynoidae > Harmothoe > Harmothoe impar. The sequence goes on along the minus strand of OX381718.1, from coordinate 64,288,951 downwards.
AGACCAAAGCGGCCGTGAGAGAGTACTTGGCGCTACACACGGAAACGGGGATGTACGAGGGCGCGCGCTCCTGCGGTATTTCATACGATCAATTCCTGAACGGTTACACGGTGTTCCCCCTCGATTTAACCCCAGACAGATCGCACGACGGGTGTCGCGTGAACCTTATAAGAGCGGGTCAGCTGAGGGTGGAAGTCAGTTTCCGCTCGGCGCTACAAGCGACAACAACGGTGCTACTCTACTTGGTGTACGACAACGTCGTCGAGCTGACCCGAGATCGACACCCCATCACTGACTACCACATGAACTGAAGACAAGACAGCGGTACTTAGCGTATCGTATGAACACGCTTGAAATAAGCAGAGTGTTGAAGGAAAACGTTCACACAAAACATCGTTTCCTGGGTGTTTTCTCTTGTGACACTATTCCGAAGCACCCTATCAAAGACACTTGTTTCGTGAGCAACACAGATCCGCAACATTTACCAGGTCAGCATTGGGTGGCGTTTTACGTGTCGAGCACGGGTGAAGTGTACTACTTTGATTCCTTCGGCTTACCGCCGCTGAGTGCGGAGTTCTTGTCTTTCGTGGAACGCTCTGCTCCGTTCAAGTGGCAAAGAAACCGCGTTCAACTACAAGACACTTCTGCTGACACCTGTGGACCTCATTGCGTTCATTTCCTAATTGAAGCATGTCGAACAAGAAACCCCAAGAAGTGCGTCATGCGCATGAGCAAAATCCCAAAGCTGAGCGACCGGACAGTGAGTCAGAAGCTATCGATGATGCTGTTGTGACGGGTTGTTGCGATGGCGGCCGTTTCATGGAGGCAAAGATTCTCTGCCTTGCCGAAATGGTGTTGGATTTATCCAAAGTCGTGCAATGTCTATTGGAGAGAAGTCGTCCGGGGTGTGGTGGTGCGAGTGACGGCGGCGTGAGACTTTGCGGCCTGTTGGGTTGTTGCAAATCGAAGAAGCGAGCTAAAAAAGCATAAACTTGTGTGTTTTTTTGATTGAAATGAAAATAAAGAATAAAATGAAAAAAAAAGAAATTATCTTGTTGTGTTTTTCATTTCTATATATAAGTTACATAACTTTTTTGTTTGTTTGTTTACAAACAGTCACGTGTCACGTGGTGTTGTTTACAAACAAGAGAGCCACGTGGTGTTGTTTACAAACAAACCCTAAGTAGGTCACGTTACCCTAGTTACCAGAATGCCAGCTTCTGATTGGCTGAGCCTAAGTAGGTCACGTGACGTAAGTAGGTCACGTTACCATGGTTACCAGAATGCCGGCCTCTGATTGGCTGAGAGCTTCTAAGTAGGTCAGTAGGTCACCCAGAATGCTGGCTTCTGATTGGCTGAGAGCCCTAAGTAGGTCACGTTACCATGGCAACGGGTCACGTGACCAAATGGCGGCCTCTGATTGGCTGCATGTCGATTGAGTAATAAACAGTAGTTAACCATAGTCCCGTTCCGATACATACTATACTACTCAGGGCAACACTCCCGCGGAATGACGTAAAGTATGCCAAAACAAAACCTAAAGTAATGCAGCATTTTGCAGCTAGCTGTGTCGCCCTCACAAAGTCCGGGCTAATGTTTGACATGTTCCAGACTCTTATGCAACAGACAGCAAACGTCCGCTAATCAGTCATCTCCAGCAGACTGGGCCTTAACAAGGTGGGTGTATTTTTTTATAGATACATATAACTATAGCAAGGGCATTATTCAATGCCCCCCCCATTGAATACACTGTTTATCCTTCATTAAATGGCTTCAAATTAAAAATAATAAACACAAATGCCAACTTCATTGATACAACTCTGATGTATTTCACGAGTGGGGGCTGGGGCGCATCCCACTCAGCCTTCAGCTTCATGGGATACTGCCCCAGCCCCCACTCGTGAAATACATCAGAGATGGTATCAATAGGCATTGGGATTTGTCTATTTATTCCATGGTGAATATAGCAGTTCCATAGACTAAACCAAAGGTCACCATAATTTACACCCAGGCCTGTAACTAGCCCCCAATCATCACGGGGCGGTTCATTTTTGGATACGGTGGAACTTGACATGATTATCTCAATGGTGGAAATGTAATTGTGGCAAGTTCTGTGATCTATCTAAAGAGGAAGCAGGATTTAATATTTTCTCTGTAGAATTCTTAATAATTGTTTGATTGACAAGCCGTAAAAAGTCACATACAGCCAGAGATGTCCTCTTCACAGTCACTATCTGTTGTTAACTATATAGTGCAATTCTGCCCAGTATTGCATTGATTAGTTGCGGCTTGGTGCTGACACACCCCTCCTGTTACAGGCTGGGGCTCACCCTACCAGCCACATTTACACCCGTCTAGGCGGGGGTCTACGTCATGGATCTGGACACATTCAGGACACATGAAGATGCCATGATGAGGAGAATCAAAGTGTGGGCACAAGGGGTAACATCTTTAAGCACTTACTATCAGTTTGTAAAAACTTAAGGCCACTCAAAATAATATCCTTGTTTCTCATCACCGCGCGCGTCTCCAAAATCGTTTTTTCCCTTCAATTTTCAGAGGAAAAAACTATTACAACAGGGAAAATATGGGCATCTTTGGTATCAAATGAAAGCTTACAGTGTTGCGGATCCAATGAGCTAGGGAAAACATGCATATTTACAACCTTTGCTAATTCATAATATATTAATTGCTGAAATATGAATTTAGCTTGCCAAAGATCCATATTTACCCACCCATTTGGTCACCAGCAAAAAAAAAAAAAGTAAAAAATAAATAAAAGCGCCCTCGTCATTTTTGTCAGAGCTTAGTGATGAGAAACAAGGATATTATTTGGAGTGGCCTAATTCACATAGATATTTATTCAATTTTAATTAAATGATAATTTGTCAGCGTGATGCACCCTTGCAGCGCTGGTGATGATTTTTTTTTGCACACTGTCTGCTGTTGTTGTCAAGATGCATGAATGTAGCCCTGGTGAGTAACTGACTAGAACCGCATTCACCCATCAATTTTAACCGTTTAGAAATTAGAGTTCCAAATCTGGTTTAGGCCACTCTAAATAAGATCCTTGTTTCTCATCACCGCACGCGTCATTGTGTTTAACCTATTTGGTCTTCAGCAAAAAAGGAAAGAAAAAAGTGCCCTCATTATATTTGTGACAACTTAACTTTGAGAAACAAGGATATTATTTGGAGTGGTCTTATATACGTTCTAAATACTGGAACAATATAATATTCAGGGGTGGGGGGCAATGAAACGTTTAATTTCATGTGGAGAAACAAAGTTACTATGCTCAAGTACTGGACTGGCCGTTCTCCACACCCCGGATGGAGAAACTGATGCTCATTCTCCAAGGGCTAAACATGAAATAAACACAGAGATCCACTCTAATCAGTCTGAATTCCTGGTTTCTCCACTTGTGGTACCGTGGATCATATCACAGTCAGCTCCGCCTCGTGTGATATGATCCAAGGTACCACTCGTGGAGAAACCTGTCATTCAGACAGATCATCGTGGACCTCTGTCTATGTACACGGATTTTGTAGATGGAAAAGCCGAGTGAGCCTCCGTCAAAACGTCTTAGTGAGCTCATAACAAAAAGATACATGGTTGATCTGGGGGAATCAATAGAAGAAAGAAGTAAAAAGTTATATTTTTTCAAAAAATGAGGCAATTGAAATCCTTCTTTCATTTGGTGTGACCCCAGGATACAAAGTACCGCTGGTGGCTGTTTGACACCCAGTTCCTGCAAGGTCACGTGTTTTATGATGAGATGAGCGGCGTCCCCGCCAGGTGGAACACTGTGACCTACAAGAGGGAGCCCGGCTTCTACCGCTCCCTCCACACACACAACCCTGCCATACTGCACTACAACGGGCCGGGTAAGTTACCGGCTTCTACCTCCACACACACAGCCCTGCCATACTGCACTACAACGGGCCGGGTAAGTTACAGGCTTCTACCTCCACACACACAACCCTGCCATACTGCACTACAAAGGGCCGGGTAAGTTACAGGCTTCTACCTCCACACACACAGCCCTGCCATACTGCACTACAACGGGCCGGGTAAGTTACAGGCTTCTACCTCCACACACACAACCCTGCCATACTGCACTACAAAGGGCCGGGTAAGTTACAGGCTTCTACCTCCACACACACAGCCCTGCCATACTGCACTACAACGGGCCGGGTAAGTTACAGGCTTCTACCTCCACACACACAGCCCTGCCATACTACACTACAACGGGCCGGGTAAGTTACAGGCTTCTACCTCCACACACACAGCCCTGCCATACTGCACTACAACGGGCCGGGTAAGTTACCGGCTTCTACCTCCACACACACAGCCCTGCCATACTACACTACAACGGGCCGGGTAAGTTACAGGCTTCTACCTCCACAACCACAGCCCTGCCATACTACACTACAACGGGCCGGGTAAGTTACAGGCTTCTACCTCCACACACACAGCCCTGCCATACTGCACTACAACGGGCCGGGTAAGTTACCAGCTTCTACAACGGGCCGGGTAAGTTACCAGCTTCTACAACGGGCCGGGTAAGTGACCAGCTTCTACAACGGGCCGGGTAAGTTACCAGCTTCTACAACGGGCCGGGTAAGTTACAGGCTTCTACCTCCACACACACAGCCCTGCCATACTACACTACAATGGGCCGGGTAAGTTACCAGCTTCTACAACGGGCCGGGTAAGTTACCAGCTTCTAGAACGGGCCGGGTATGTTACCAGCTTCTACAACGGGCCGGGTAAGTTACCAGCTTCTACAACGGGCCGGGTAAGTTACCGGCTTCTACAACGGGCCGGGTAAGTTACCAGCTTCTACATCGGGCCGGGTAAGTTACCGGCTTCTACAACGGGCCGGGTAAGTTACAGGGTTCTACCTCCACAAACACAACCCTGCCATACTACACTACAACAGGCCGGGTAAGTTACAGGCTTCTACCTCCACAAACACAGCCCTGCCATACTACACTACAACGGGCCGGGTAAGTAACCGGCTTCTACAACGGGCCGGGTAAGTTACAGGCTTCTACCTCCACACACACAGCCCTGCCATACTACACTACAACAGGCCGGGTAAGTTACAGGCTTCTACCTCCACAAACACAGCCCTGCCATACTACACTACAACAGGCCGGGTAAGTTACAGGCTTCTACCTCCACAAACACAACCCTGTCATACTTAACTACAACAGGCCGGGTAAGTTACAGGGTTCTACCTCCTCAAACACAACCCTGCCATACTACACTACAACGGGCCGGGTAAGTTACAGGGTTCTACCTCCTCAAACACAACCCTGCCATACTGCACTACAACGGGCCGCGGAAGTTACCGGCTTCTACCTCCACAACCACAGCCCTGCCATACTACACTACAACGGGCCGGATAAGTTACCGGCTTCTACAACGGGCCGGGTAAGTTACCGGCTTCTACAACGGGCCGGGTAAGTTGCCGGCTTCTACAACGGGCAGGGTAAGTTACCGGCTTCTACAACGGGCCGGGTAAGTTACCGGCTTCTACAACGGGCCGGGTAAGTTACTTGCTTCTACAACGGGCCGGGAAAGCTACCGGCTTCTACAACGGGCCCGGTAAGTTACTCGCTTCTACAATGGGCCGGGTAAGTTACCGGCTTCTACAACGGGCTGGGTAAGTTACCGGCTTCTACAACGGGCCGGGTAAGTTACCGGCTTCTACAACGGGCCGGGTAAGTTTCAGGCTTCTACAACGGGCCGGGTAAGTTACCGGCTTCTACAACGGGCCGGGTAAGTTTCAGGCTTCTACAACGGGCCGGGTAAGTTACCAGCTTCTACAACGGGCCGGGTAAGTTGCAGTCTTCTACAACGGGCCGGGTAAGTTACCGGCTTCTACAATGGGCCGGGTAAGTTACCGGCTGCTACAACGGGCCGGGTAAGTTACCAGCTTCTACAACGGGCCGGGTAAGTTACAGGCTTCTACCTTCACACACACAACCCTGCCATACTGCACTTCAACGGACCAGGTAAGTTGCCATCAGGACAGACTCCACTAGGACAACACAGCTTTATACTTGCATAACCTTACAGGGTTTGGAATACCTATAAAAAGGGATTTAAAATTTGAGTAAAAAATCAAATATAGCCACTTTTAAAGAAATGCACCATTCCCATGCTAATGTTATTAAGTGACTAGCAAAATAAAGATGATATCAATTCAGTGATAGAAGTTTATAAATTATTTCCCAATGTACATGTATAGAGTCAGCCCTCACTGCCTCGAATGTTTACTACCTCGGAATACTGCCTCAAATATTTACTACCTCGGCTCGGATCCCTCACTTCGCCGGACAGCTGCATGGCAACTGCTTTTGTTTATTCCATCATATTAATTTCTCGGAAATTTGCTTCCTCAGACATTTTTCCTACCATTTTCCAAATTCAAGGAAGAGAGGGCTGATTGTAACTTTATGTGACATGTTGCAGAGAAACCATGGCGGAAGACGACTGGGCGGCTGTGGGCGTTGTGGCACAGATATCACGTGGACGAGTGTTCCGGTCATGGTACATGTCCAAATACGACTGTAAAGGCAATCACAAGTCATCTCCCCTGCCGATGTAATTCTGGCTACCAAGGCGATATTTGTCAATCTGTGGGAATTTAGATATATCAATGTTAGTTAAAAGACAATTGTCCGAGGCAAATACTTGCTTGTACATGTTTTTAGTTGGCCAATATGATTATTGTATTGCCTAGTTCCTGCAATATTCTTGTGTATGGCATATACCAAGTTTTCTGAATGAACCTGTGGTATAGGGATAAGAGCTGATAAGATGGGTTTGTAACAAGCATGTGCCTGGAAGTAGGGGTTACCCAGTAGATATTGCGCCACATGGCGGAATTTTATATGGCAGCCTTATCGGACACAATGTATTACATACATATCTATGGCTGTGTCTCATGAGATGGAGCCAATTGAAACGTCTTTGACCGGGTGTCAGCTTGACCGACCACCATGAAAAAAATATTTAAAAAAAACAAAAAACCTTCTCTGATATGTAAGGGATAAAATAAAGAAAATGGCGTTGGGTTGTATCTTCATATACGGCTTTGCACGCCCTAAATAAACCGTTTTATGTCAGCTGGTCAAAGCTGGCACCCGGTCAAAGATGTCACCCGGTCAAAAGCTGGCAACCAGTCAAAGACGTTTCAATTGGCCCGATCTCATGAGACACAGCCCTATCATGACATAATCAAGTATTTTTGGATTTATGAAGTATATTATTCACCACAGTTGTGACACAGTTGATAACTCTTTAAGGATGGCATGTTGCATTATGTGTCGTAATGATGCACCAACGCAGTGCCAGCAAGTAACCTATATTTCAGGTACCTCCCTGCGCTTACTCCAGTCAGACTTTTATTTATTGTCTTTTTGAAGAGATTTTTTACTTGTTAAGGAGGTCATATCCCTGTTCTCTTGAGACCCTTCCAGTTCGATGGAAAATTTTACAGGCAAAGAAGAACAAGGAGACAGGTAGAGAAATAGAATCGTAATGCAGAAATATGTTCTTTGTTGTCAGAATAATAGTCCCCGACACAAAAAGTGAACTTCCTTCAGCAATAGAAATTGATTCATGTTTTATTTAATCTATTTTATTTAATCATACTTCAATCCCTTTCTTTTAACTACTGCAATAGTCAATATGGAAGGACCATAAGATTATCATTTATTGTCCGTTTGGGAGTCTGAAAGAATAGGTGACCTTTTTCCATATGTTGATACTCAAACCTATATTAGCAGTACATTTACATTGTCTGTTCGCAAATAGGCTTATAGACTGCTCAGCAAATAGGCTTATAGCCTGCATTATTATGTAGAACAGTGTTGTATCATTGACAATAAGGTATATTAGGCATATGTATATGAAAATACCATACCAGTATCATTTATATAGATTATCCCTACAATAGAGGTATACATTGGATCATTGACACTGAAATTTGATATCTTGTCATATTTCAATACATTGATATGTTTATCAAATTGCAGTAGATCCATGCTCCCTTATAACCTAAACCTATTTAAAATGCCAAATCAACTAGGTATGATAGGCGTCAATTGGACTGGAGCTTGTTGCGGCGGCCCCTTGCTGATAAGAGCCGATAGGATGGGTACAAGCATGTCACGGAAGTGGTGGTTACCCAGTAGATATTGCGCCACATGGCGAAATTTTATATGGCAGACCAATTGGACACAGTGTATCACAGACATATCTATCATGATGTAGTCAAGTGTGCTACCAGCACATTGTATCATTGACAATAAGGTATATTGTCATATTTCCATACTTTCATATACCAATTAAATTGTCATCTATGGTCAGGTACAAATACCACCTTGTAGTTATAAACTATGCACACTTATTACAATAAATGTGTCTCCAATAAACTATATACTGTCATATTATAATAAATGAGTGTATACTGTATCCACATACATATCTATGTTTCATTGACAGTGAAATCCCATATCTTGTCATTTTTCCATACTTTGATATGCTTATCAAGATTAATCGTTATCTATGCTCCCATCTACCTTAAACCTATATTAGGAGTATATTGTATTGTTGACAGTAATATAATGTTATCTTTCCATACGTTGATATACTAATTAAATTGTCATCTATGGTGACATACAACTGCCACCTTGCAGACTTGTCACAATAACTGTGTCTCCAGTAATCTATATAACATATTATGTATTTACTGTATCCGCATGCATATAATATAGAAAATTATATATCATTGACATTTGAGTTAAATACTCAAAATACCGGTATATTGTATCATTGATAGTGAAAAGCTGATATCTGTTCATCCTTCCAGAATATGATATTCTTATCAAATTGTAATCTATACTCACTTACAAGTATCACCTATGCACACATAATTTGATAGATGTGTATACTGAAAGCTACTTGTATATATGGTATACCAGATATAAGCTCTCAGTATTAATCCTCTAGAGTTGTACATACATTGAGGTTTTCACTGCAACATGGTCAGAAATGATGTATGTTACTTCTGATTATATCATCTTACCAGCCATTAATATGTACATAGTTTCTGTGCCACAGATTTCTCATTTCTCATTGATGCAGCAGCATGATAATTGTATTGCATGAATAATTCAATGCTCTCAGGTAAATATCAATACTGTGCTACAACTACTGGATATAAATTATATACATACATGTATACTTAACTGTGTGTCACACAAAGTGACTGACATATTCATCACAATGATAACCTGAGATGACATACTTGCTTGTAGCGTACAAGCGGACTTTTACAAGTCATATAAGACACAGAAGGGGAACCATTGTATACTCATCAAAACTCTTGTATAAGCCGCACCACATATAAGCATGTTTGGTATTAAATGAAAGCTGAGTCTGAATTGTGTACAAGTCACACCATCTTCAAAGGGCATAATGCATTAATGCAATATGTGGCCCTTAAAGTGTTAAAATGGTTAAAGGGTTAGATATGTAATTCATGTCTGATATTTGCTATAGGGAGGTTTTTGTGTCTAGAAGATACTTTGTACCGATTATTGTCTGTGTCAACCGTCCTCACTAGCATTTTATTCCCTTGCCAATTTCTTTCATTCTTTGGCTTCAATGAAAGGCTTACAATTGTAATGTCTAATACACCAGACTTCACCCACTGGCATGGTTACAAACAACCTTAAGTACTATGTTTTATATACATTTGCTTGGGACACAAAATGCAAAAGAAAACTTTCCATTGAGTCACATTTATCATAAACCTGGTCACATAACCATAGACAAGCTCTAACTGTAGGTAGGTCAATTAGAGGCCGGGATCTCGGGCTCGTATGTGTCCCAATGCTAAACATCCTAAATGGGTTGACCATTTTCACTGTCATATAAAGTTGTACCATAACAATTGACATTGTTTTGAAAAAGGGAAAGAGTTTACCTTTCAAATTCTATTATAATTCTAGATTTCCCATTTACAAATGATGAGAAATTAAATGGTAAAATTAATACAGTGGCAGTGTTGATAGGTTGATTGGAACGTTTTTTCTGGGACAGGCATTTGGCGCTACCTTCCCAGAAAAGGGGGTTAATCACGTCACATTTCATTTGTATTTGTAAGATATCATACATATGGCCTCATCTGACAGAGCAGACTTTGAAGAAATTATATTTTAATTTCTGTCTCAATAATTACGAGATGAAACCATCCATAATTAAGTAAGGCGAATCGTTTGTGTAGGCGATTTATATCATCAAGTACCCCATACAACCATCCAAAACCCCAAACACTAGCTAGAATATAGGTTTGTGAGTGATGTTCTTTTGATTTGGTGTAAAAATATAAAGGCGAAAATTGGCGACAGTTCATTTCCTAGACAATAGCAATCAACCCAGTAGTAAGGAGTTTAGGTTAAAATATATATATTCTAGACACAATTATCAAATTAATCGAAAGGCCCAAGACAGATATGATGAAGATTGAAATAACTGGGGGACTATAAACTATTTTTCAAGGTTTTTGAAGTCCTTCTTTGAACCTTTCAAATATGTAAACCGTAATAGCAGGGCTGGTTTCGGGTCACTACAGAGCTGTCCAGACTGCCCTCCCGGCCGTCCCTTGAGTAGAGGGCCGGGAGGGAGGCCAGAGCAACCCCCAAGAAGGAGTAGCAGAGTGGTAGAGCTTGCAGGTCGATTATGCCAACTTTTCTTTTTCAGAAAATCATAGAAAATCATGTATCAACGCTAGGTTGATAATAGTTTTATGTCTGGACTCCACTTGATCCCCCCGTCATTTGGAGGTATCATAGGGTGAATTCCAACAATTATCTAAAATTGCCTTGTCCTCCCTACTAACTGATTATAGTCTCAGGTAATAACACTAGGGTGCACCACTGTGCATAATCAGTATTAGGAGTAGCACTTAACCAAGGCATGTGATTGCCTGAGAGTAATCAATTGTCTGGTTGGCCCAGTAGCCTATCTAGGCCGAGAAAGCCTTGTTCTCTGGAGGCACTACATGTTTTGGGAGGGGTGTGCACAGAGGGCCAGTGTATGTGTATTACCGTAAAACCTCGTGTATAAGCCGTGGCTAGTACGCGAATCAGATCGCCGGTGTGGCTTATAGGATCGGCCCAGGCTAAGGGTGCGGCTTATATGCGAGTTTATGCCACTATGGTACAGTACTAGAAGTCACCATAATCAGATCGGCGGTGCGGCTTATAGGATCGGCCCAAACTCGAGGTGCGGCTTATACGCGAGTTAGGCTTATACGCCAGGTTTTACGGTATTACTTCCAGGTAGGTAAACTGCACATGTCTCCAGATCCATAGACTGATGCTGGGCTTGTGTGGCACTCACTAGCAAATTACTGTCTATACTACAAAATATTCAGCTAACAAGAACACATTATTTTACCTCAAAAAAATGTTTTTAACATTTTGTCACAATAAGGAGCCATAGAGAAATGTTATACAACATTACATAACAGTTTTTGTTGACTTTATGTACCTGAATGTTAGGGTTGTTACAGGTGAGGGGGCAGGATTTCACCTGTCCTGCAGAATGTCGTATTACACTCCTAGCATGTAGTGTCTAGTTTGCACCAACACCATCTTGGATGTTATTGATCAAAAATACACTTTAAGATGCTTTGCAGCGTTCCGCAGTGCATATTTCATATCAGGTCTTATGCCACTATTCCCTATGTACAACTCCCTGAGAGTGGTATTATACCGTGTCAGGCCTACCCCGGCACCCTCTGTGGTACCGTACCGTGTCAGCTCAGCACCCCCTGTGGCACTATACTGTTTCTGGTCTACCCCAGCATCACTTGTACAGAGGGATGGAAAACATCCACACCAAGTCCACCTTCTGACCCCCACGCCACCCTCTGGGCTCTCTGGTATGGAACATGTGACCCCAATATCACCCTCTGGGCAGTCTGGCGAATCCAATAGAAGAAAAGTTCGCCAGATAGAGATTTGATTCGCCACTGGCGATCTGGCGAACGGCTAACGCTAACCCTGCCAGACTGCTGATCTGATTCGCGTACTAGCCGCGGCTTATACGCGAGGTTTAACGGTATGTGTATTATTACATCCAGGTAGGTAAACTCCAGATGCCTCCAGATCCATAGACTGATGCTGAGCTTGTGTGGCACTCACTAGCAAATTACTGTCTATACTACAAACTATTCAGCTAACAAGAACACATTATCTTACCTCAAAAAATGTTTTTAACATTTTGTCAAAATAAGGAGCCATAGAGAAATGTTATATACATTTTTTGTTGACTTTATGTACCTGCATGTTAGGGTTGTTACAGGTGAGGGGGCAGGATTTCACCTGTCCTGCAGAATGTCGTATTACACTCCTAGCATGTAGTGTCTAGTTTGCACCAACACCATCTTGAAAGTCATTGATCAAAAATACACTTTAAGATGCTTTGCAGCATTCCTCAGTGCATATTTCATATCAGGTCTTATGCCACTATTCCCTATGTACAACTCCCTGAGAGTGGTATTATACTGTGTCTGGTCTACCCCGGCACCCCCTGTGGTACCGTACGGTGTCAGACCTACCGCGGCACCCTCTGTGGTACCGTACGGTGTCAGGCCTACCCCGGCACCCCCTGTGGTACCGTACTGTGTCAGCTCAGCACCCTCTGTGGTACCGTACTGTGTCAGACCTACCCCGGCACCCTCTGTGGTACCGTACTGTGTCAGGCCTACCCCGGCACCCCCTGTGGTACCGTACTGTGTCAGGCCTACCCCGGCACCCCCTGTGGTACCGTACTGTGTCAGCTCAGCACCCTCTGTGGTACCGTACTGTGTCAGCTCAGCACCCTCTGTGGTACCGTACTGTGTCAGGCCTGCCCCGGCACCCTCTGTGGTACCGTTCTGTGTCGGCTCAGCACCCTCTGTGGTACCGTACTGTGTCAGGCCTGCCCCGGCACCCTCTGTGGTACCGTACTGTGTCAGGCCTGCCCCGGCACCCTCTGTGGTACCGTACTGTGTCAGGTCAGCACCCCCTGTGGTACCGTACTGTGTCAGCTCAGCACCCTTTGTGGTACCGTACTGTGTCAGGCCTGCCCCGGCACCCTCTGTGGTACCGTTCTGTGTCGGCTCAGCACCCTCTGTGGTACCGTACGGTGTCAGGCCTGCCCCGGCACCCTCTGTGGTACCGTACTGTGTCGGCTCTACCCCGGCATCACTTGTACAGAGGGATGGTAAACATCCACACCAAGTCCACCTTCTGACCCCCACGCCACCCTCTGGGCTCCCTGGTATGGAACATGTGACCCCCATATCATCCTCTGGGCTCTCTGGTATGGAACATGTGACCCCCACATCACCCTCTGTGCTGCAGAATGCACCCACAAGGGCACGTGCCCCAGCGTCACCGATGTTGTTACTGTTCATGTGTAATGTCACCAGACTGGTGTTTGTACACAGCATGTCTGCCAGGGCACATGCCCCAGCATCACCTATGTTGTTATTGCCTATGTATAATGTCACCAGACTGGTGTTCTCACCTAGCATGTCTGCCAGGGCACATGCCCCAGCAGCACCTATCTTGTTACTGTCTATATATAAACTGACCAGCGTGGTGTTCGTACACAGCATGTCCGCTAGAGCTGCTGCTCCAGCATCACCAATACTGTTCCAACCCAGGTTTAACACCTGCAGGGTTTCAGAATTGTGCTGATACAAGGAAGATAGCAGCACATCTACAAAGGTGTCATCTGCATGGACATTCCGGAGAGTGATACTGCTTAAGGACTGACAGACAAAGTCCACAGACAGCAGGTCTATGGCTGACATTGTAGTATATTGTATGGAGAGTTTCCCATCTGGAGCAATGTGAGCAACAACTTCTTTGGCTTTCTCCTCCCATCTCCCTTCATGGAGCAACTGACACACCTTAAGCTTCTGTTGTATAATACTGTCTATGATTTCAGACAATTCAGACTCAATGCCATGACTCCCAATATGTGAACTTACTGCACTGCATAACTTTCTGACCTGCCTGTTGTTTCTATCCAAATGTAGGCCATAGATGAAACGTAGCGCAAGATCGAATTGGCCCCCATTGAACAACTGACTCAATTTATGGTTGGGAGATGGGGGATGGGAGAGGTAATGTGCAACGGCAAGTAATTCCTGAGCAGAGAGATGGAAGAATTCTACAGTCCAAGATTCCTGTCTTGTCAATTTTGTTTTTGTGACCTGAAGTAGCCCAGTCTTCTTTATCTGCTCAAGGTCTTGCTTGTTAATTTTACTATTGAGCAAAGCTTCCTCATCAAAAACAAGCTTTGCTAGGCCTTCATTTTCTTCTATTTCAAAGATCCCAGAATGGGCTAATCGGGCTACCTTGGGGAAACAGGTGGATGCTTCTAAGAGAAAACCAGAGTCTGAGATCTTTCGTGAACAATATTGGATGATTATAAATGACATCAATCTTGTGTAAGTATTAACATCTTCATCCAATATTGTAACTCCCTCGCTCAACAATCTTGTTATCAGCATGCAGTAGAACGTGATTCCACACACTGACAACAAGATTGGGTTCTTCCTCAACACTGACATGATGTCCCTCACATGGTTAGGATGCCTGTGCTCGACATACTCAGTCACCTTAGCTGATGTAAGGCCAAGGATCTCAGCCCTAACATCAGCAGGGAGCTGACTGAGTCCAGCAAATGGACGAGATGCTGATATCACAGTGCATCCTGGCAGTAGATCTCCTCTCAGTATATTAATGCAGAGATCTATTGGATGGGCCTTCTGAAGGACATCATGAATTCTTGGTGTATTCCTCATCCTCTCTGCAAAACCAGGAATCTCATCCAACCCATCAATGAGGATGAGAATCCTGGACGTGCAGTTCTTCAGCCATGAAGTGAATGGAGTAGAATCTGGATGGTCAGGGAAGTCATAAAAACCGCAGACCTGGAGCAGCTCAACAGTGGATATTGCTACTAAGTGAGAGGTGATGCTTCTCAGCTGTAGTAGGAAGAGCATGGTGAAACGTACAGCCCAGCTACCTCGCGCCCATTCCTTAGGCCAGAACTGAAATGTTGTCGATTTTCCTGTTCCAGCTCTCCCAAATATTGACACCTTTTTATGCGGATCATCCTCATCCCCTAACACATCTTGAACAGAAATATTTCTATCCGTTTCCACTGCGTCAAGATGACGATTGTACTCATGAGGGAGCTGCCCTACATGACTCCCCAACTTGTGTTCCCCTTCTGCTTTACTAACCATTGAAAGCTCAACAAACTCGTATTGAAAATCAATCTGTTCATCTAGCTCAGAATCTGTAGAGTGTTTTGTCTTCTCTATGGTTGTTTTAATTCCCTGCACTATCTCCTCCATACAATAATCTGACTCAGCCACTGTAGGTTCTCTCCCACTAATAACTTCAAATAGCTCAGGCTGAGTACCAGCCATTGCCAACATGACAGCATTAAATGCATTATATTGCCCAGCAGAAACCAGTAACTGAAGTTTGTCAAGCAATTTACGATTTCGCTCCCCCGGAGTTTTGCCACCTTTGATCTCATCTACCTGAGCAAATATCAGGAACCGTTGCACACTAGAGATCACATTTTCCAGGACCAACTTTTCAACAAGAAGTACACGGTTTGACGTGAGTATATTGGGATCACACAAGGGCTCGACATCTCTTTGTGAAGAAGCCATCATTTCTCAAAACTAGTTATCAAGAAAGTTATCTCTTCGCCTCAGTTTCTGGTGTGCTATGAAATTCTACTCATCCAAATCCATCTATAGAACAAAATCCTCACTAAAGAAATCCCTTAGTTTTATTTCTATTTTCAATGTTCAGATTTTAAAATATACTAGTTATACATAATGTATTAAAACCTATGACACTCAATAAATATTCTGTGGTATCATGATAATAGTAACAGAATCAGTATTTCATTACTTTGATGATTGTCATCAAAACACGTAGCTCTGGTCCACCCTTCCTCTCGTTCCTTCAGTTTCTTAGCTTCCCTCCTTTCCGTCCTTCAACAGGTCAATTCTCTCTTGATCTTAGTCTTGAGATTTCTTTCTGTAAATAAAACGTTGACAGCAATGATGAATAAATGCAAAAGTAAAGCTAGCGTAGGGGCTAGGGTTATACGGGGTTTATATGGCAGGTTCTGTTGGATGCTGTGTTGCGAACTCAGTCCGAACCCTTCAGCCCGATGGCAGGTGGTAGCACCTGTCTCGGGCTTGGGGTATGGACAGAGGTCGCTATAGGCTTCCGGTCTGCGTGTGCGCGCACAGGCTGGCTGCCTATATACAGCCAGCATCTGATAGGACTCGTCGGTCACTCTGGATCCACGCTTGGACAGAGGCCCTGCGATCATATAGGCTACGAGCTACTGACCCGCTCCGAACTCTATAGGGAGTTCACACTGATATAGCTTTGCCTGTCTAGGTTAATAAATAAACCTTTGATTCGCAACCTGTACACTTGATCCGAACTGTGTCGACTTTTGTTCTTTACTTAATAACATATCAGTATTATAAAGGACAAAGTCTCGTTTATTACACTAGTAACAAGTATTGATAATGGCTAAATTGTATGTCATATTGAAAGAGTATATGTATGCTAAGCCCTATTTGCTGTCTAATTGAACACCAAAGTCTATTTCCTCTTAGATATAAAAAACACTTTTGGGATATGTCCTCACCTTCCTAACTCACTACTCCAATACACTGGTGAAGGACAGCAACTCATCTTGCATCTGAATCTAGATCTCTAATGAACAAGAGCATGAATATTTGCACAATTCAAACTGTTGCTTAGTAAGAAATTCCTATATAAAATTATATCATCTGGTAATATGATTTACTAACTTACATAGGTAGAGTAATGGGCGATGTACTGGGAAGAGTTCACACTGCTGGTAGGAAGAGTAGTGACAGTCCTTCTGACGGCCGGGTAGCTGCTTGTAGGAAGAGTTGACGCCCAGTAGCGACAGTCCTACTGACGGCTAGGTAGCTGCGGGTAGGAAGAGTTGACGCCCAGTAGTGACAGTCCTTCTGACGGCCGGGTAGCTGCGGGTAGGAAGAGTTGACGCCCGGTAGTGACAGTCCTTCTGACGGCTGGGTAGCTGCGGGTAGGAAGAGTTGACGCCCAGTAGTGACAGTCCTTCTGACGGCCGGGTAGCTGCGGGTAGGAAGAGTTGACGCCCGGTAGTGACAGTCCTACTGACGGCTGGGTAGCTGCCGGTAGGAAGAGTTGACGCCCGGTAGCGACAGTCCTTCTGACGGCTGGGTAGCTGTGATTTACAAAAAATGATATCATGCTTTCCTGACATTTTAAAATCATGGGGATATGTTTGTGGCCAGGCACCTTTGATCGTTAGTCGTTATTTGTAACCAGGTTCAATATGAAGAAGGAGAGTGACGTGCATGGGTTCCTGTCTTTGCTGGTGGTATTTTATCTGTTTGACTTTACAGCACTGGGTGGTGGAGATGGGGCTGATAGGGACAGAGAGAGGGGCAGTAGGGGCACCATCCTCATTATCATGAAAAGTACCCATTTACCCTGAAATGGCCTATTTTTCTCCTGTTATCTCCCAGCCAACACACCCTAGTGGGCCCTAGGTGGGTCACAGATGGACTGCTTTATGGGGCCCATATGGGCTGCCCATCTGGGGCCCGCTTCGTTTTGACCGGGGCTATCAGGCGGGGCCCAGAAGGGCTTGCCCAGGTTTGAAGTGGGATGGCCCTGTTCAGATTTAAGTGGGACCCAGGTGGGCTCCTTTATTTGGGGAACACGTAATTAGGGGTTGGGGGGTGGGGGCTGGGGGGATAGACACAACATTTTCTTTACCCATAAGCTTAGTTGTTATGTAGTTGATGACCATACATGTTAAGAGTAGTTACCAACAAGTATTCAAGTGGGTCAATTAATTTATCTACATTTAGTGTCATCTCTTCCCTTTATTTAGGGAGGAGAAGCAAAATGCATCCTTTGACTAACTGCAACTCTGATCACATTGGGTGACACAGTCAGAGTTCCTGTGAGTCTGATAGTGATACCTGAGGGAGCCCTGGCATTTTGTACTATGATCATATCCCGGGGAAAGGTGTCAGTATCAGAATGCTCCTCATTTCTCTATTCGTATGCAAACTTGTGTAGACAATTTCATATAATATGAACGTAATGTGAAAACTGTATCATTTCAATGGTTTTAAAGGAATTGTGAATTTATGGCTCATTGTAATGAAGACAAGAAAATGTCTATAGGATATCAAATCCATGTACTCTCAATGATGACATCTAGTGGTAAGCTCAGGAACAATACTTGCCCACTTAGCCCAGGCCTAGCCCAGGTGAACCCCACTCTTTTGGGGAACGGTCTTTGAAACGTAATCATGAAAGTTGTGTTGGTAGAATTAGCCCAGAAAGTGAAGTTGGTGGGTTGGCCCACATGGGGCCCACCTGGCAGCCCACACCAAGCCCATGGAAAACCCCTGCAGACCTCAGCCCACTTAGCCCAGCTCTAGCCCAGGTGATACCCAGGTAGACAACATAGCATGAGAAAAATAAATTGAACTTGCATTTTCTAGAAAAAAAAGGGACAAGTGAGGATAAATTAAAATATCTGCAATGCAAACTAAGTTCAGTACATGGGCTCAGCCCACCTGGCCCCTATCTGGCTGCCCATGCTGAACCCATGGGAAACCAGGGATACCTCTGCTAACTTTGCCCATTTCCAACCCAGATGAAACCCACTTTTACAAAAACGCATATCATGTCAATTTAAAATGTAAATTAATTGAATATTTTCAGAAAAGAGTATGAATTGAAGGATTTGCAGTGGGAACATGACATGTTGATATTCTGGGCTGAGCCCAGATGGGCCCCATCTGGAAGCCCAGACAATTACCAGTTAATACCCAGATATGGGCTAGCCCATGGTGCCCAGAGACACGCCCATATGGGGCCCATTTGGGTGTGTTGGCTGGGCTGTACTCCCCTAAAGTGAATTGATGAAATATGGCCTTAACCATTGTGATGCAAGATAGCAGCCCTGGCATGAATGCAGTATGCAGCACTTCAAGAAATTTGCAAAAGATTTGAATCTACATAAGTATATCCTCAAAACCCTGCATTCTAATAACCTATTTGATAGATAATTATCCTCTGAATGTCCTGATAAATGAGATGTTCACAAACATAAACATTACAGAAAATGTCATTTCTGCTAAATTTAACGTTAACATAACTGTATTCTGAAAAAGTCACGGTTTCTTGATGCATAGTGTAGCCTATGTAGAGTATGAAGACATTGCTACTAATGTTACCTATACAAACCCCATCCACCATACATTACCTTGGATATCTAGAGCATGGAGAGACATACAGGGTGGGGGCGGGTGAGGGAGTGAGGACTCTCGCCTCAAATATAAAAGATTGAAGGTGTGATTTGCATCACAAATGACTCAGGGTTAGGGTTATTAAGTGATTGAATTGAGTGATTCAATGGTGTAAATTAACTTAATTCGACCTACACCACCACCCACAGACCCTATATACCTCACCACCCCCATACCCCAACCCCACATACCCTTACGCACATACCCCAGCCCCACATACCCAAGCCCCACATACCCCAACCCCACATACCCCTACCCCACATACCCCAACTATACATACCCCTACCAGGCAGGCAGGCAGGTAGAAAGGCAGGCATGCAGGTAGGGGGTAAGGTCAGACAGGTAGGTAGGCTGGCAGGTATGGAGGTAGATTAGTAGGCTGGCATGTATGGAGGTAAGGAGGATTGCAGGTAGGAGGGAGAGAGGAAGGCTGGCAGTTAAGCAGGTAGGCAGGTAGGTAGGTAGGCAGGTAGGTAGGTAGGTAGGCAGGTAGGCAGGTAGGTAGGTAGGTAAGAAGAATTGCAGGCAGGCAGGTGGGAGGGAGGCGGGCAGGCAGGCACCTAGGTACGTAGGGAGGGAGGGAGAGCTATGGGGTATTTAGGAATATATATATATATATATATATATATATATATATATATATATATATATATATGTATGTGTGTGTGTGTGTGTGTGTGTGTGTGTGTGTGTATGATATACATGTAAGCCTACTGGAGCAGGGACTGGTGGTGTATAAGAGGAGTGGGACATGGTAGGACCCATGCAGGAAGTAAAGCCCTACCCAGCGGTGTAAACAAATCTTTTCTTTTCGTTTGACCTTAGGATATAGTAGGATAAAACCTTGCAATATCTTACATTTGAACACCAGCCTTCACTATAGACCCCTCTGTGTGAGCTGTCCACCAACCACTCACCTGTTTGGTCACACAGCTCTAAGTATGTGAAGGACAGTGGTCAGATCTGCTGAAGGTCAAGTTGCCGCCCCGTCCACCCTCAGGTTGGTGTGTCGTCACCCCGCTGCCGTCTGCCGCTGTGTGCAGAGCTGGGTGTCTTCTCCTGCTACTATGGGGGTGGATGGCTAAATTCGACATGGCGACATGGCCATTTCTTAAAATCGACATGCGACATGGAGCTTAGTGACATGTGACATGAGGTTTGAAAATATAGTGACAAGAGACATGAGCAATTCTTAAAATCGACATGGGACATGGGGATTATTAAGCGACATTGACATGCGACATGGCCATTTCTTAAAATCGACATGCGACATGGGGACCCCCCCATCTATACCCCCGCTACTCACTCTACCTGGTCTCCATGCTTGACTACACATGGAGGAAAAAGACCCAATCGTCATCAGTTTGGAATGTCGTTCTCGTGGATACTTGTTTGTATCCCTCTATTGAAATAACCTTTTTTCCTTTTTTTGAATTCTTTATTTGCACTAATCCATCATGACACGGATCTAAATAAAGCTTACAAACGTTATCAGGTTATAATTATGTGTATAATCACAGAGCACAGTTTCTGAGTTTGCGACCCTGGACATTAATCTTCCATTATTGAATCCTCCAACAGACAACAGAAGTTCTATACTCCTATTTCTATAAAAAATTGAGTGTGTGAGTAGTAGTATATATTGTATCGGAACGGGACTATGCTTAAGTACTGTTTATTACTCACTCGATATGCAGCCAATCAGAGGCCTCCATTGGGTCACGTGACCCGTTGCCATGGTAACGTGACCTACTTAGGACTCTCAGCCAATCAGAAGCCAGCATTCTGGGTGACCTACTGACCTACTTAGAAGCTCTCAGCCAATCAGAGGCCGGCATTCTGGTAACCATGGTAACGTGACCTACTTACGTGACGTGACCTACTTAGGTTCAGCCAATCAGAAGCCAGCATTCTGGTAACTATGGTAACGTGACCTACTTAGGGTTTGTTTGTAGACAACACCACGTGGCTCTCTTGTTTGCAAACAACACCACGTGACACGTGACTGTTTGTAAACAAACAAAAAAAGTTATAAGTAGTATAGTATGTATCGGAACGGGACTATAGTTAAGTACTGTTTATTACTCAATCGACATGCAGCCAATCAGAGGCCGCCATTGGGTCACGTGACCCGTTGCCATGGTAACGTGACCTACTTAGGGCTCTCAGCCAATCAGAAGCCAGCATTCTGGGTGACCTACTGACCTACTTAGAAGCTCTCAGCCAATGAGAGGCCGGCATTCTGGTAACCATGGTGACGTGACCTACTTACGTCACATGACCTACTTAGGCTCAGCCAATCAGAAGCTGACATTCTGGTAACTAGGGTAACGTGACCTACTTAGGGTTTGTTTGTAAACAACACCACGTGGCTCTCTTGTTTGTAAACAACACCACGTGACACGTGACTGTTTGTAAACAAACAACTTATATATAGAAAATAAACACAACAAGTTCCATGTTATGTTAAAATTATATTTTCGAAAAAAAAGCACATCTGTAACAGCGTCTATGTGTAACTACGCGCGTTCTCATTCAAACACTATAACACTATCATACCGTAGCAGCAGCAGGTAGGACCAGAAGAAAAGCAAGCGCACGAGCAGAAGCGACGACACCATTTGCACCATCCGGCCGTCGCGTTGGTAGCCCTACTACCCGTCGCGCGTTCAACTGGAGCGGCTTTAAGAGTGACAAATGACGATTCTTTGTCGACGCGACTGCTAACATCAGCAGCATCGGCAGCATCGGCAGCAGCATCGGCAGCAGCGGCAGCAGCCTCGGCAGCAGCGGTAGCAGCAGCAGCAGCAGCGGCAGCAGCAGTAGCGTGAGCATTAGCAACAACAGCAGCAGCGACAGTAGCAAGGGCGGCAGAGCGGGCACTAGTAGCGTTATCAGCGGCGACATCGGCAGCCGCAACAGCATCAGCAGCAGCAGCGTCGGCATCGGTGGCATGAGTAGCTGCATCGGCGGCAGCAACAGCAGCAGTCACAGCCGCAGCGGCAACAACAACAACGTCATCACAACCAGCGTCACTAACAGCCGCAGTAAATGCAGCAGTAGCACGCTGAGCAGCACTAGCAGCAGCAGTAGCAGAGGCTACAGCATCAGCCTCACATTCGCGCGCCGCTTCGTCATTCCGCTTCATGTCACGGTAGCAACTTTCCATCACGAGGATCTGCAAATTGAGGCGCGGTGCTGGTGGTGGTAGTAGTAGTAGTAGTAGTAGTAGTAGTAGTAGTAGCAGTAGTAGTAGTAGCGTGAACGATGATGACGATGCTGAATGTGGTTTCACTCCCTCTTATATACCCTTACTCCCCTCCTTTTTTTTTTCAAGCCACCGGCCAGCTGCCCCCTCACGGCAGGTCTTTAGATCAGCCTTAAGTCGCTTACTACGTGGCTCATCATCCCTCTAATCGCATTTTCCAGCCGCCGGCCGGCTGACTGCTGACGACAGGAGAGGGTGATTTGTTTTTCTTTAGATTTAAGCCGCTTACCACACGCGCACCCTCTAGTCACAGACAGAGTGACAGAAAGGGAGGGGGTCGCTTTGTTCACGCTACCTGTAGTTGTTTTTCTATACACACGCTGAGCCCATGACCCACTAATCCTTTATACAGGTAACACGCGTTCAACTAATTACCCTATTGTATGACAGTCGGTACACGGATTTAATTTTAAACCACCTTCCCATCGGGATCCATGTCTGGCGGGGTCGAAGGATCCAGCTGAAAAGTGTGATTAGGGCTTTTGTTTCTCTTATGATAGCAGCAGGTCAGCATGCGACAGCTGAAAATGTCAGACTCGCCGCTCCTATAAAAGACTGAGATGCGTCTCTCTTTCCACACGCCCTTCTACCATCGCCGCCGACACCGCCACCGCCCATCGCCAGCCGACCGCCGCCACCGCCTGCAGTCACCGTCATCACGCCGGCAGGGAATTTCGAGCTGAGTCTGCTTATTGCTTTTTTTTTTTTTTTTTTTCTTTGAGCTTTTTGTTTTAAAATTTTTTTTATTTTCACTCAGTCTTTTTTTGTTTCGGAGGAAAGAAATATGGCACTGCAGAGGGCGCGAGTTTCTAAAAGACGGTCGCGCGAACAAAGTGCCCTCCTCCTCAACTGCGCGGCTATTTTTTTATCTCAAAAGAGAGAGCGTCACGTAGTTGAGGTTCACGCTTCTTTTGAAGCGTACAGAATTCTCGAGAAAAGCAAAGCCGCAAAGCGTCGTTATACAAGAGCGGAAAAGGAAAACGTAGCGGCATGGCCGAGAGCCGTCTTCTCAGAACTGTATTTACTCTACCGTTGCATAATAGCCGCTCTCAGCGCCCCCACTCGTTGGGCGTTTCATGAACAGAAACAGCGCCGCCACTCTCCTCACCCCGCCTCCTCTTATAAAGTGAGAATAAGCGCTATGAAACGATTCCGCAAACCGATCGGATTCTTGGGAGTGACTGCAGCTCCCACTCGGTGGGCGCGCGTTGTGGCCGACGTGAACACGGTAACTAAACGTTTCGACGTCGTCACTTGTTATCCCGCTTATTGCAACGCAGCCGAATGGAAGAAGATAGGGACGCACTATTTTATACCATACGCACCGATATGTATTTGTCACCGCCGCGCTCACACGCCTTATTGCTTTTTCGAGACGATCCTGTCACAACACAGAAATAGAAAAGAAAGCGGCAAAGCGACGAGCTTTGCTTAAAGAAAAAAAAAAAAAATAATAATAATTAATCTGCGCTTTTCTCCTCCTCCTCCTCCTCCTCCTCCTCCTCTCCCTCTTCTTTTTTTAAAAAAAAATAAATATTTGTATCAGACTCCTCTGGAGTCTGATACAAAACATTTATGACTATTGAGTGAAAATAGAATTTTATCGCAAAAAATAAAAAGAAAAAAAAGACACTTCTGCCGCCGCTACTGTGACACCGGCCGGAATCAATAAAAAGGTCGGCGGACTTTTCTCCACAACCATTCACTACCGACCGTTCGAGTGAGAAACACAGCAGACAGTCACACACACAACCGCTCTCTGACGCGTCCTGAAAAAAAACAAAAAAAAATTTCCAGTAGTAAAAGCAAACTCTTCACAGAAATTCATTTCGACGCTCGACTACAAGGACCCTTTAGTTGTATCATTAGCGGTCCGTCGGGTTGTGGAAAATCGCGCTTGGTGGATCAATTTCTGAGCGACGTGAACAATTTGGTCACGCCGCCGGTGGAAAAGACTTTTTACCATTACGGCGAGTGGCAACCTCTGTTTGAAAAAATGCAAAATCAGTACGGTGTGGAATTCAGAGAAGGTCTTCCTAGCAAAGAGTCTATAGCGGGAGACGTGGAAGTAGCAGAAGACGCTTTACGACCCCACACTCTACTGATATTGGACGATCTGATGAGCAGTTCCAATCAGCAAGTGGTAGCCGACATCTTTACTAAATACTCGCATCACTGGAACGTGAGCGTCATATACATCACTCAGAACCTATTCCAGAAATCACCCGACTTTCGAACTATGAGTCTGAACGCTCACTACATGATCGTTTTCAAGAACCCGCGCGACATGGCGCGTAGCCGTCATTGCCACCGTCGTCCCCATGACGGACTCAGAGCAGCAACAACACTACAAACGTTTAGCGCTCGTGGATCCTGAGACGCTCTACAAATCATCACGAGCAGGTCTACTTCATCATGTGCCCGCTGCTGCTGCTACCACTAGCGCTGCTACTACTGCAGTCGCTGCTGCTAGTACTTCTACTGCTCCAAACCTTCCTCCTCTTCCTGATGAGCGCACTGAAAAGAACGAGAGTTCCGCTCCTGCCACCGCCGCCCGCCTACCTGCCGACATGGCCTATTACCACAAGCAGGCAGAGCAGTCCCTTCATCCCGACGCGGCCTTGCACCAGGTGCTACAGTTTATCTACAGGGACTTGGATTTAGTGTTGAACGACCCCACTTTGGAATCGCGCGAGAAAATGTTGAAATACCGAAGGTTGTTGAATAGATTGCAATTTTTTCTCGCGAATCCCCACAACAGCAACATCTCTTCGTCCTACTCTTCTTCGCCCCCGGCTCACCTCCGTCAGTCTGCTGAAGAGGCCAGCGCGTCCCTACTCGAGCGGTTGGCGAACCAAGTTCCCAAGAGGAATCGCACCCGGACCGTGGCGCTGTACAAACAATTGGAGAAATCCGGAGTGATCAAGTGGAACGAGGACGGTGCGGTGCGCGAGATGTCGGGTCGGAGAATACCACCTGAGCGTCGCATCAACATAGTGGACTTACTGAACGACGCCGCCAGGTTCAGGAAGACGGCGCCCAGACCGGCGGGCTACTCGCCGTTCACGAAAGCGCTGCGCGAAGCAGTTCCCACAGACTCCTTGATCGGAAACCATCTGTATAAAGCGAGCGGACCTGGCCAAAGTTTGGACACACGGCTTGCTGACAGAGGTCGGAAACGACCGAGCTTCGACTCGGAAGAAGGAGAAGCAGCAGCAGCAGCAGCAGTAGCAGCAGCAGACTCTTCTCTCCAGGTGGTGGACGATCAATCCTCTGACGACGAGGAGGACGACCGTGAACTTTTCCAAACTCCGACTTCCTATAGGAGCGTGCCGCGTAAGAAAAGGAAAGGGCGCAACCGCCTAGCGGCGAGCTCGTCGTTCACGCCCTCAACAAGCCCACCATGGGCAAACCAGTGAAGAGACTGACCAAGAAGGAAAAAGAAAAGAAGCGCGTAGTAGCTAGATATACCGACGTCAAAGCGCCCTCCAGTTTCACTAGCGTGACTAAACTCCAGAAACATCATTTTCGCCACCTGAACCCGGCCGTCATCCGAGATGCTTTAGTGTCGCTGGACGCCTACACTAAACATAAACCCATTCGGAGAAAATTCGCAAGGAACAAGACTATAACCGGCGCAATCGATCAGCAGTGGCAGATAGATCTGATGGACATGCAAGCTTTGGCGTCTCACAACGACCGCTTCCGGTACGTGGTGACGGCGATGGACGTTTTCTCTAGGTACGCGTGGGCCGTTCCCATTAAATCCAAGAGCGGCGCTGATGTCACCGAGGCCTTCCGAGAGATGACAGGCACTGGCGAGAGACGACCGCGCACTGTTCAGACAGACAAGGGGAAAGAGTTTTTGAACAAGATCTTTCAAGATCACTTGAAGAGCGAGGGCATAGAGTTCTTCACTGGCGAGAACGACGACATCAAAGCTAGTCTAGTGGAGCGCTTGAACCGCAGTCTGAAGGAGAAGCTGTGGCGTTATTTCACACACAAGCGCACGTATCGCTACGTAGACGTACTGCACCATGTAGTGTCTTCTTACAATCGCACTCACCACAAGACGTTGAAAATGGCGCCGGCTCAAGTCAGCTCGGAAAACAGCGAAACAGTTTTCTACCGACAAGATCTCCCAACTAACAAACAAATCGACGAAATATGGAAAAAGAAGAAAAAAACAAAGACGTCCGCCGTCGACGTCATCGCTCCGGGTGACAGAGTGAGGATGTTGAGAACTAAAGGCGCCTTCGACAAAGGGAGCGAGGGAAACTGGCGCGAGGAAGTGGTCGACGTTGCTAAGACGTTGGGAAGCAGAGGGTTCGAGCTGAAAGACGACAAGGGCGAGGAGATAAAAGGCGTCTTCTACCCGGAAGAGGTTCAGAAGGTGTACAAGAGTCGTTACGACAACAACTACCTGATAGACGAGGTGTTGCGCCGCAAGACCGTCGACGGTAAAGAGTTAGCTTTCGTACGTTGGTTAGGTTACGACGACAAGTTCAACGAGTGGATCCCCGTCAAAAAAATAACGTAAGAAAAAAAAAAAAAAAAAAAAAAAAAATGAACATCACTCTACCTAGCAACAGCTCTATGGAGTATTATCCTGACAACAGCTTGACGTCTTTCCGAACTCACTTCGACTCGCCGCTCCTTCTGCCCGAAGCGTACGAAGCGGCTCTGACTGAGATCATCCTCCCTACAGAATGGACTAACGTGCACGACGACGACTTGATCATCGTTGTTCCTCTGCGCACCAAGGGTTCGCTAGAGGAGGCGATCCAGGTTTTAAAAGAAACTAAATTCGCCGAAGGAAAAAAACCACAGGTAGACTGGCGGGAAATGAGAAACGCGAACGGTCTGAGCAAGCTAACGTTCAGCTCAAAATTCCCGCTGAGCTGGAAGGAAGCGAGCTATGTAACGGTGGAAGAGATATCAGACACGTCGGAAGAGCAGCAATTGAAACCGGAAACAAAAAGGTTCAAGAGAGAGGTCGACTTGAGACAGACGAATGCCGTATACAAGAAGTTCTTGTCCCCGGCGGTGAAGAAGAAGGCGATCAGCGATCAAGCAAGACAGATGATCGAAGAGATGGAGAAAGACATGGGCGTGCGCAGTTTCATGCCAAACATATTCGAGATACCTCCTATTTTCACCGGAAGCAACCACACCCTAATCGAGCGCTTGAGTGAGAGGTTGCGAGATGACAGACTAGAGGGCGACAGCTTCTTGCTCAAACCGATGCGGATCTTATCGTACGACGCCAAGACGAAACGCGTCACCATCAAACCGCCGAGACACTGCGCTGTCCTGCTGACTCAGCATCTCGCATGCGTTCTAGGCTTCGGAGAGAAGACGTGTTTCGCGTCGCCGACTACCGGCGCCTACTCGATGGATGTTTACGGAGACGTGCACTCTGTGTACATATACACCGACATGATCCAGGAGAGACGTGTGGGCGACATGCAAGTGCCGCTGTTGCGCTGCGTGGCGGTGGACAGAGGCGGAAAGCGTCGAGGTGGCGTGCAAGCTATCAGTTTTCCCCATTTGGATTATTTCCCCTTGAAATCCAAGAGGTTTACCGAGGTCGGCATCTATTTAAGAGACCGATCCGGTCATTCCATCCCATTCGGTAGAGGCGAGGTGACCGTGACACTTCATCTGAGACCTATTGAGCGGTGAAAGAGAGAAAAATGATGCGTCAACGCGTTCCGTACTTTCCACCCAGGCGCACCGTCGGCAGAGGGTACAGCGATTACTACAACGCGCAGCTGGGCAACGGCGTCAACGTGTACAGCGGGCGCTCTTTCCAGAGCGGGCACGGTTCGGGCGGCGCTCTGTTAGGTCTGATGCGCTCGGCTACCCCGCTGTTGAAGTCGGTGGGAAAAACGCTGCTCCGCGCCGGTGTGGGCGTAGCTAAAGATGTGCTGGCGGGTCGGACTTTAAAGAGCAGCGTGAAAGACCGAGGCGCAGGCGCTCTGAAGAGACTGGCGAGTACGGCGTTCTCGGGAGGAAAGACGACTGTCGCGTCTA
Source organism: Harmothoe impar (assembly GCA_947462335.1). Lineage (NCBI taxonomy): Eukaryota > Metazoa > Annelida > Polychaeta > Phyllodocida > Polynoidae > Harmothoe > Harmothoe impar. The sequence continues at coordinate 64,260,173 of OX381718.1, read as the reverse complement.
AGAAAGGGTCGAAACGTCGTCGGCATTCCCCTCAGACGGGCGGTGGCTCTTGCAAGAGACGTAGAGGGGATGTATTCGACCGGTAAGCGCCTAGGCGTTCAGGTATAAATAAAAAGACTGGAGGCGGTCGGCGTCAGTCTGTCGGCCGCGTGAAGAGAGAACACAATGGCTTACGTACACGAGAGCAGTAACGAGTGCGCGCTCTCTGAGCTCGACCTGCACACCGTAGCGCCGACTCAGACTACTATCTTAAAGTCGTCTTTCCTGGGTATAGAAACAAAAAACTCTTTAGAGGATGGAGGTAACATAAATTTCACCATCAACAAGTCGCAAGAGTACACAGACCTGAACGAGAATTACCTTCATCTGGAATGTCAAGTGCTGAAAGCGAACGGAGCGGCGATCGAGGACACCGACGCAGTAGCTCCGGTGAACAACTTGGCTCACTCGCTCTTCAAAGACGTCCAAGTCTCCATCGGCGGTTTCAAAGTGTCTGGCAACACCGAGACCTACCCTTACCGAGCTTACTTGGAAGGGTTACTCAACTACAACAAAGACGTGAAGGACGGCGTCATGAGGGCCCAGGGGTGGCATGAAGATACGCCCGGTCAGTTTGACACGTTGACTGACGCGAATGCGGGGTACAAAGCGCGCAAGAAGCTAATCTCCAACAAGCGCTTTTCGCTGATGGCGCGACTGCACTTTGACCTGGCTCATCAACCGAAGCTCATCGTTGGAGAGACAGAAATCAATCTCACTCTGAAACAGGCGGCGCCCTCTTTCTATCTGATGTGCGCCGCTGACGGAGGCTACAGCTTGAAGATCTACAAAGCAAAGCTCTACGTGCGACGCGTGTTGGTGGCGGACGCTGTAGCGGAAACGCACGAGAGAGCGGTGATAGAACACGGCCCCTTCGACTACCCGGTGAACAGAGTGGAGGTGACGACGTACGCCATCCCTCAAGGTAACAGAGATCACAGCTACACGCACTCCAACACAGGCCAGCTTCCCAAGTCGATGATGATTTGCTTCCTGGACCACGACGCCTTCAACGGTAGCTACACCAAGAACCCGTTCGAGATGAAGCATTACGACATCAGCTCGCTTCAAGTGATAGTGAACGATCAGAAAGTGCCGAACGACGCCTACGTGCCCGACTTTAAGACCAAAGCGGCCGTGAGAGAGTACTTGGCGCTACACACGGAAACGGGGATGTACGAGGGCGCGCGCTCCTGCGGTATTTCATACGATCAATTCCTGAACGGTTACACGGTGTTCCCCCTCGACTTAACCCCAGACAGATCGCACGACGGGTGTCGCGTGAACCTTATAAGAGCGGGTCAGCTGAGGGTGGAAGTCAGTTTCCGCTCGGCGCTACAAGCGACAACAACGGTGCTACTCTACTTGGTGTACGACAACGTCGTCGAGCTGACCCGAGATCGACACCCCATCACCGACTACCACATGAACTGAAGACAAGACAGCGGTACTTGGCGTATCGTATGAACACGCTTGAAATAAGCAGAGTGTTGAAGGAAAACGTTCACACAAAACATCGTTTCCTGGGCGTTTTCTCTTGTGACACTATTCCGAAGCACCCTATCAAAGACACTTGTTTCGTGAGCAACACAGATCCGCAACATTTACCAGGTCAGCATTGGGTGGCGTTTTACGTGTCGAGCACGGGTGAAGTGTACTACTTTGATTCCTTCGGCTTACCATAATGGCCATAACCTTTTTATTCCAAATTTACGAAACAATTATCACTCTCTCTAATGCCAATACCATCAGGCATGTGTCATAACATCAGACACACCCTTTAGGCCCTTTCATTTAAATGTAACATAACTGGTCCACAAGGACATACCTCTGTACTTATACTGTTTCTATGTAGGTCAAGATGACCACCATGAGCTGGATTATTAGTAAGACATGCCCTAGGCTACAGTAATATTCCAGGATAAATAAAAGAAATTTCAACTTCAACTTCAACTTCAACCGCCCTTGAGTGCGGAGTTCTTGTCTTTCGTGGAACGCTCTGCTCCGTTCAAGTGGCAAAGAAACCGCATTCAACTACAAGACACTTCTGCTGACACCTGTGGACCTCATTGCGTTCATTTCCTAATTGAAGCATGTCGAACAAGAAACCCCAAGAAGTGCGTCATGCGCATGAGCAAAATCCCAAAGCTGAGCGACCGGGCCGTGAGTCAGAAGCTATCGATGATGATGTTGTGACAGAAAAAACGGGTATCCCGAGGAAAGACGACTTTAAGATAGTAGTCTGAGTCAGCGCTACGGTGTGCAGGTCGAGCTCAGAGAGCGCGCACTCGTTACTGCTCTCGTGTACGTAAGCCATTGTGTTCTCTCTTCACGCTGACGACAGACTGACGCCGGCCACCTCCAGGTCTTTTTATTTATACCTAAGCGCCTATGCGCTTACCGGTCGAATACATCCCCTCTACGTCTCTTGCAAGAGCCACCGCCCGTCTGAGGAGAACGCCGGCCACGTTTCTTAGACGCGCCAGTTTTCTTTCCTCCTGAGAACGCCGTACTCGCCAGTCTCTTCAGAGCGCCTGCACCTCGGTCTTTCACGCTGCTCTTTAAAGTCCGCCCCGCCAGCACATCTTTAGCTACACCCACACCGGCGCGGAGCAGCGTTTTTCCCACTGTCTTCCATGGCGGGGTAGCCGAGCGCATCAGACCTAACAGAGCGCCGCCCAAACCGTGCCGCTCTGGAAAGAGCGCCCGCTGTACACGTTGATGCCGTTGCCCAGCTGCGCGTTGTAGTAATCGCTGTACCCTCTGCCGACGGTGCGCTTGGGTGGAAAGTACGGAACGCGTTCACGCATCATTTTTTTTTGTTTTAGCGCTCAATAGGTCTCAGATGAAGTGTCACGGTCACCTCGCCTCTACTGAATGGGATGGAATGGCCGGATCAGTCTCTTAAATAGATGCCGACCTCGGTCAACCTCTTGGATTTCAAGGAGAAATAATCCAAATGGTGAAAACTGATAGCTTGCACGCCACCTCGACGCCTTCCGCCTCTGTCCACCGCGACGCAGCGTAACAGCGGCACTTGCATGTCGCCCACACGTCTCTCCTGGATCATGTCGGTGTATATGTACACAGAGTGCACGTCCCCGAAAACATCCATCGAGTAGGCGCCGGTAGTCGGCAAAGCGAAACACGTCTTCTCTCCGATGCCTAGAACAGATGCGAGATGCTGAGTCAGCAGGATAGCACAGTGTCTCGGAGGTTTGATGGTGACGCGTAATGTCTTGGAGTCGTACGATAAGATCCCCATCGGTTTGAGCAGGAAGCTGGAGCCCCCTAGTCTGTTATCTCGCAACGTCTCACTCAAGCGCTCGACTAGGGTGTAGTTGCTTCCGGTGAAAACAGGAGGTATCTCGAATATGTTTGGCATGAAAGTGCGCACTTCCATGTCTTTCTCCATCTTTTCAATCATCTGTTTTGCTTGATCGCTGATCGCCTTCTTCTTCACGGCCGGGGACAAGAACTGCTTGTATACGGCGTTCGTCTGTCTCAAGTCGACCTCTCTCTTGAACCTTTTTGTTTCCGGTTTCAATCCGACGTGTCTGACATCTCTTCCACCGTTACATAGCTTGCTTCCTTCACACTCAGCGGGTATTTTTCGCTGAGGATTAGCTCGAGCTTGTTCACACCGATCGCGTCTTTCATCCCCCTCCAGTCTACGTCCGTTTTTTTTCTTCTTTCGAGGAATTTAGCGCCTTTTAAAACGTGCATCGCCTCAGCTAGTGAACCCTTCGTGCGCAGAGGAACAACGATGATGAAGTCGTCGTCGTGCACGTTACTCCATTCTGTAGGGAGGATGATCTCAGTCAGAGCCGCTTCGTACGCTTCGGGCAGAAGGAGCGGCGAGTCGAAGTGAGTTCGGAAAGACGTCAAGCTGTTGTCAGGATAATACTCCATAGAGCTGTTGCTAGGTAGGGTGATGTTCATTTTTTTCTACGTTATTTTTTTGACGGGGATCCACTCGTTGAACTTGTCGTCGTAACCTAACCAACGTACGAAAGCTAGCTCTTTACCGTCGACGGTCTTGCGGCGCAACACCTCGTCTATCAGGTAGTTGTTGTCGTAACGACTCTTGTACACCTTCTGAACCTCTTCCGGGTAGAAGACGCCTTTTATCTCCTCGCCGACGTCGTCTTTTAGCTCGAACCCTCTGCTTCCCAACGTTTTAGCAACGTCGACCACTTCCTCGCGCCAGTTTCCCTCGTACCCTTTGTCAAAGGCACCTTTAGTTCTCAACATCCTCACTCTGTCACCCGGAGCGATGACGTCGACGGCAGACGTCTTTGTTTTTTTCTTCTTTTTCCATATTTCGTCGATTTGTTTGTTAGTTGGGAGATCTTGTCGGTAGAAAACTGTTTCGCTGTTTTCCGAGCTGACTTGAGCCGGCGCCATTTTCAACGTCTTGTGGTGAGTGCGATTGTAAGAAGACACTACATGGTGCAGTATGTCTACGTAGCGATACGTGCGCTTGTGTGTGAAATAACGCCACAGCTTCTCCTTCAGACTGCGGTTCAAGCGCTCCACCAGACTAGCTTTGATGTCGTCGTTCTCGCCAGTGAAAAACTCTATGCCCTCGCTCTTCAAGTGATCTTGAAAGATTTTGTTCACAAACTCTTTCCCCTTGTCTGTCTGAACAGTGCGCGGTTGTCTCTCGCCAGTGTCTGTCATCTTTTGGAAGGCCTCGGTAACAGCAGCACCACTCTTGGATTTAGTGGGAACGGCCCACGCATACCTAGAGAAAACGTCGATCGCCGTCACCACGTACCGGAAGCGGTCGTTGTGAGACGCCAAAGCCTGCATGTCCATCAGATCTATCTGCCACTGCTGATCGATTGCACCGGTTATAGTCTTGTTCCTTGCGAATTTTCTCCGAATGGGTTTATGTTTAGTGTAGGCGTCCAGCGACACTAAAGCATCTCGGATGACGGCCGGGTTTAGGTCGCGAAAATGATGTTTCTGGAGTTTAGTCACGCTAGTGAAACTGGAGGGTGCTTTGACGTCGGTATATTTAGCTACTACGCGCTTCTTTTCTTTTTCCTTCTTGGTCAGTCTCTTCACCGGTTTTCCCATCGTCGACCTGATGGAGTAGCACCGGGAGCGGGAGTGTACGACGCCTGCGCTTGGCGGTTGCGACCTTTTTTTTTCTTACTCGCCGCGCTGCTATATGACGACGGTTTCACTGTAGTCGGAGTTTGGAAAAGTTCACCGCCCTCGTCGTCGTCAGAGGATTGATCGTCCACCTGGAAAGAAGAGCCTGCTGCTTCTTCTTCTTCTTCTTCTTCTTCTTCCGAGTCGGAGCTCGGTCGTTTCCGACCTCTGTCAGTAAGCCGTGTGTCCAAAGGTCGGCCAGGTCCGCTCGCTTTATACAGATAGTTTCCGATCAAGGAGTCTGTGGGATCTGTTTCGTGCAGCGCTTTTGTGAACGGAGAGTAGCCCGCCGGTCTGTTCGCCGTCTTCCTGAACCTGGCGGCGTCGCTCAGTAATTCCACTATGTTGATGTGACGCTCAGGTTGTATTCTCCGACCCTACATCTCGCGCACCGCACCGTCCTCGTTCCACTTGACCACACCGGATTTCTCCAATTTCTTGTACAGCGCAGCGGTCCGGATGCGATTCCTCTTGGGAACTTGGTGATGAATAGGGCCCATAACCTGATGAATAAGTTGCTTAGAGTTGTACAAAGTCAAACGACATCTTGTTTGGTCTGAAACCGCGCCATGGAGTGACGTCACTTTTATTACCGGAAGCTAGTTGAACGTCGGTTACCCGGTCACATATTTTCCCGCGTCGTCAAATCTCAATACTCCTCCTCGACAAGTGAAAATATACTTTGTTTGAAACATACATAATATGAACATAAACTTTTAGAACATATAGTTTAAAATACACAATCAACTTCTATAATGTATTACTATAAAATAAACACTCCTCCTGGATGTTAAAGTCCTTGACTTATCAGCGTCTCTTGTTTACTTACAATGTTCATTGTCTCTCAAAATCTTTGAAGTCCTTATTTTGACTTAGTGAATAGATGTTCAATAATTCTCCAGTAAACTGGTAATGTCTATAGATTGACTCAGTAGTCAAATATTACTCAGTAGTCTTAAACATGTCTTTACACAGTTCTCACAAACTAGTATACATGTATTACATAAACTAGATCTCATTAGTTTTAGTATTAATACAACAATAACTCATTATGTTGTCTTACATAACATACTCAATAGCATATACCTTAGCTATTAAAAGGCAATCATCAACTTAGGTCTTTCATATGTTTTCACATTAAAAACTACCAAATAACAATCACTTGCTATTACCATTTAATTAAAACATAATACCTAACCTTGGAAAGAGCGGTTTCTAGCACATCATTTCCATGTGAGGCTTCAGCCCTCACCTCCCTACACTAAAAGAACTTCTCCGGTTCTGCACCTAACACTTCACCGAGCGCATGGATCTGCGTGACTTCCACATATATAGCTACCTTCCTTCTGGTCCATTCACACCAAATGAATTTTAGACATGCAGGGACCCCTGCTATAGGCTAGGCCTACACTGCCCTCATGTCACGGGCCATCACCCCGAATAATGGTTTTGTCTTTGATACCCCAGTTCTCACCACCGTCCTATCAACACGATCCGGTCCATCAACCGGACCAGTGGTTTTGGTTTCATGTCCACAGTACCGCGACTGTCATCATCGTTGCGGTCCACTATACCGCATGTGGTTTTGGTTTAGTTGTACACAGTAGCGAACTGTCCTCACCCATGGTGGTCCACCTACCGCCCTTCTGAATGCTTCATGTAGCTTACATAGTCTTCCTTCCACGACCACTATCCATCTCCGAGCTCCTCCTGCCTAGTCATCACAGAACCCTAAAAGTCTTTATGTCCTTCACCAGTACCTGGTCTTTGGTACCACGCATCACTTCCCACTGCAGACACACTGAGGTCACACTGCAGACACCTGACGTCACACATACTGCCTTCCCACTGTTGCAGCTACCCACCATACAATCAATTCCTTGTGCCTCCGCCACCTTGTTGACAATTCCCCAGAACTAATAATGTCACCCACAGATCTGCTGTATATTTACAGTGCAAATGCCTGTTGACTAGACTTACAGTGCCCCTGTGATCTTACAGTTCAGTGCAGTATATATCAAACAGTCCATTCATCAATAGAGATATACTATAGATCATTATGTGTCTACAGCTACACAATAAAGAGTCACTTCTTGCTAACACACACTTTTCTGATATCTGAAACATTACCTCCTCCTTCTGGACTTTATAATTTCAACCCTCCTTGACTTGACACAACTGACTGTTCTACTGTAGCACACAACATCTCCAGTGCCAATAACTCCAGGCACACAGTCACTTCACTGACACATCATCCACTTCACTGACACGTCATCCACTTCACTGACACGTCATCCACTTCACTGACACGTCATCCACTTCACTGACACGTCATCCACTTCACTGACACTTCATCCACTTCACTGTAACCGTCTTCTATAGCACTCACTGAAAACGGCGGCCATCAGCTATCTGATAACTGCAGTTAGCATAGTAGGTCTGCCTGTACCTGCAGTGCACATTCCAGCCACTGTCACGTCTTGTGTGTAGACTCCATAGTAACACACACGTACCTCCTGTCAATAACAGTCTACAACACACACATAGCACATCGTACATGGCTCCTGCCACTGCTGCTACTCCCGAGGTGGGCGCTCCCCCTCCTCCAGTCCGGCCTACTGAGGCTACTCACTGCACTGGCGTCCCCAGTGTGTTCTCGGCGCTTCCACTTACTGCAAATATCCAAAGCACTCCCCAACGACGTCCTACATGTGTATCTCCAAACTCGGCCACACTACAAATCCTCATGTAGGCCGCTCCACTGTCGATACAAACACGTTTCTCATTGAGCTCCCTCCTCACGGAGAAGCCACTTCTCCTGCTCGCCCCACGCTTGGACAGACCGACCAACACCTCCCAATATCGCTCACGGCGCCCGGCACTTAGTCCCGTGTTGACCGGCACCTCCTGTGGCCTATCCCGGCCTCAGCTGCCCGCTGAAGCCACTCCTATCTAGGCTGCCAATAGCGTTCCTCGTGCGTCTCTCACGGCGACTTTCTAGGTAGCTACAACTCCACTTGTAGCGCCCATCCGACCCTCCAACTTTCTCACAACTTAGTCCATACATTCATAATGCTTCCCAACACAGTGGAATCGCAACTGAAGCCCATAACCTGATGAATAAGTTGCTTAGAGTTGTACAAAGTCAAACGACATCTTGTTTGGTCTGAAACCGCGCCATGGAGTGACGTCACTTTTATTACCGGAAGCTAGTTGAACGCCGGTTACCCGGTCACATATTTTCCCGCGTCGTCAAATCTCAATACTTGGTTCACCAACCGCTCAAGTAGGGACGCGCTGGCTTCTTCAGCAGACTGACGGAGGTGAGCCGGTGGCGAAGAAGTGTGGGATGAAGAGATGTTGCTGTTGTTGGGATTCGCGAGAAAAAATTGCAATCTATTCAACAACCTTCGGTATTTCAACATTTTCTCGCGCGATTCCAAAGTGGGATCGTTCAACACTAAGTCCAAGTCCCTGTAGATAAACTGTAGCACCTGGTGCAATGCCGCGTTGGGATGAAGGGATTGTTCTGCCTGCTTGTGGTAATAGGCCATATCGGTAGGTAGGCGGGCGGCGGTGGCAGGGGTGGAAGAGGAGGCGGCGGAACTCTCGTTCTTTTCACTACGCTCATCAGGAAGAGGAGGAAGGTTAGGAGCAGTAGAAGTACTAGCAGCAGCGTCTGCAGTAGTAGCAGCGCTAGTAGTAGCAGCAGTGGGCACATGATGAAGTAGACCTGCTCGTGATGATTTGTAGAGCGTCTCAGGATCCACGAGCGCTAAGCGTTTGTAGTGTTGTTGCTGCTCTGAGTCTGTCATGGGGGTGACGGTGGCGATGGCGCTGGCGGTGGTGGTAGTGGTGGTACTGTCGGCGAGTAGGTGTCGAATGAGGTGTCTCATATACGGAGAATGCTCTTTATAAGCGGTAAGGCCATCCCTATGAGAGCCGGAATGAGGAAACCTCCCTCTTGTACCAAGACGCGTCTCTTTTTTTTGATGGGAGTAGATTTTTTGCCGACCTCCCTCTACACGTCAGCCGATTCTCGAAGCTTGTCCAGTTGTTTGTCGCTGAGCGGGATGTTCCCTACGAGTAAATTGTGACAGATCTCACTCAACGCTGCGATCAGATCGTCGCTTCCAGAGTCTATCAAATGCGAGCAGTCCTTTGGCGAGCACTTAGCTAAGTGCTTGAGAGTACCAAAGTGTCTTTCGAGTAGATGAGAAGCCATTTTTGCTACTACTTTCTCTTCTTCTTTTTTTTGTCTAGCGGTACGAATACTAGCTGAGAGTGTATGGATGTCAAAGAGGAGCGTATTCTCAGATCGTCAGGTGTTGACTGCTTGAAGTCCAGAAGGAGGTATGAGTGAGGCCGCTTGAGTTCATGGGTAAATATACTAGAGAGGGCCGCCGCGTTGGAGGGAAACACCTGGCGAGACAGACTAGCTATTTGCCCCATGTCGCGCGGGTTCTTGAAAACGATCATGTAGTGAGCGTTCAGACTCATAGTTCGAAAGTCGGGTGATTTCTGGAATAGGTTCTGAGTGATATATATGACGCTCACGTTCCAGTGATGGGAGTATTTAGTAAAGATGTCAGCTACCACTTGCTGATTGGAACTGCTCATCAGATCGTCCAATATCAGTAGAGTGTGTGGTCATAAAGCGTCTTCTGCTACTTCCACGCCTCCCGCTATAGACTCTTTGCTAGGAAGACCTTCTCTGAATTCCACACCGTACTGATTTTGCATTTTTTCAAACAGAGGTTGCCACTCGCCGTAATGGTAAAAAGTCTTTTCCACCGGCGGCGTGACCAAATTGTTCACGTCGCTCAGAAATTGATCCACCAAGCGCGATTTTCCACAACCCGACGGACCGCTAATGATACAACTAAAGGGTCCTTGTAGTCGAGCGTCAAAATGAATTTCTGTGAAGAGTTTGCTTTTACTACTCGACATTTTTGTTTTTTTCAGCAAGCGTCAGAGAGTAGTTGTGTGTCTGACTGTCTGCTGTGTTTCTCACTCGAACGTTCGGTAGTGAATGGTTGTGGAGAAAAGTCAGCGGACCTTTTTATTGATACCGGACGGTGTCACAGTAGCGGCGGCAGAAGTGTCTTTTTTTTCTTTTTATTTTTGCGATAAATTCTATTTTCATTCAATAGTCATAAATGTTTGTATCAGACTCCAGAGGAGTCTGATACAAATATTTATTTTTCAAAAAAAGAAGAAGAGGAGGGGAAGAGGAGAGAAAAGCGCAGATCAATCTTTTTTCTTTTTTTTTGATCATTTAGGCAAAGCTCGTCGCTTTGCCGCTTTTTTTCTTTTTCTGTGTTGTGACACGATCGTCTCGAAAAAGCAATAAGGAGTGCGAGCGCGGCGGTGACAAATACATATTGGAGCGTATGGTTTAAAATAGTGCGTCCCTATCTTCTTCAATTCGGCTGCGTTGTAATATGCGGGATAACAAGTGACGACGTCGAAACGTTTAGAGACCGTGTTCACGTCGGCCACAACGCGCGCCCACCATGTGGGAGCTGCAGTCACTCCCAAAAAACCGATTGGCTTGTCGAATCGTTTCATAGCGCTTATTCTCACTTTATAAGAGGAGGCAGGGTGAGGGGAGTAGCAGCGCTCTTTCTTTTCATGAAACGCCCAACGAGTGGGGGCGCTGAGAGCGGCTATTATGCAATGGTGGAGTAAATACTGTTCTGAGAAGACGGCTCTCGGCCATGTCGCTACGTTTTCCTTTTCCGCTCTTGTATAACGACGATTTCTTTGGCACTCGGCTTTGCTTTTCTCGAGAATTCGGAACGCTTCAAGAGAAGCGTGAACCTCAACTACGTGACGCTCTCTCCTTTGAGATAAAAAAATAGCCGGGCAGTTGAGGAGGGCACTTTGTTCGTGTGTCCGTCTTTTAAAAACTCGCGCCCTCTGCGGCGCCATATTTCTTTCCTCCGAAAAAAAAAGACTGAGTGAAAATAAAAATTTTAAAACAAAAAGCTCAAAGAAAAAAATAAGCAATAAGCAGACTCAGCTCGAAATTTCCTGCTGGCGTGTAAGTGTAGCGGTAGTAGTGATGGCGGTGACGGTAGGGGCGGCCGGGTGACTGCAGGCGGTGGCGGTGGTCGGCTGGCCGGCGGTGGCGGTGACGGCGGCGATGGTAGAAGGGTGTGTGGAAAGAGAATGCATCTCAGTCTTTTATAGGAGCGGCGAGAGTTCGACTTAGTCTGCCATTTTCAGCTGTCGCATGCTGACCTGCTGCTATCATAAGAGAAACAAAAGCCCTAATCACGCTTTTCAGCTGGATCCTTCCAGTCATGGATCCAGATGGGAGGGTGGTTTAAAATTAATCCGTGTACCGACTGTCATACAATAGTGTAATTAGTTGAACGCGTGTTACCTGTATAAAGGATTAGGAGGTCATGGGCTTAGAGTGTGTATAGAAAACAACTACAGGTAGCGTGAACAAAGCGGCCCCCTCCCTTTCTGTCACTCTGTCTGTGACTAGAGGGTGCGCGTGTGGTAAGCGACTTAAATCTAAAGAAAAAAAATCACCCTCTCCTGTCGTCAGCAGTCAGCTGGCCGGCGGCTGGAAAATGTGATTAGAGGGGTGAGCGCGTAGTTAGCGACTTAAGGCTAATCTAAAGACCTGCCGTGAGTGGCTTGAAAAAAGGGGGGAGTCGCCGCCCTACTACCGCGGAGTAAGGGTATATAAGGGGGAGTGAAACCGTCTTCATCATCATCATCATCATCATCATTCTCTCTACTACTACTACTACTACTACTACTACTACTACTACCACCACCACGCCTCAATTTGCAGATCACCATGATGGAAAGTTACGACCGTGACATGAAGTGGTATGATGAAGCAGCGCGCGAATGTGAAGCTGCTGCTGTAGCCGCTGCTACTGCTGCTGCTAGTGCTGCTCATCGTGCTACTGCTGCATTTACTGCGGCTGTTAGTGACGCTGGTTGTGATGGCGTTGTTGTTGTTGCCGCTGCGGCTGTGACTGCTGCTGTTGCTGCTGCCGATGCAGCTACTAATGCCGCCGATGCCGACGCTGCTGCTGCTGATGCTGTTGCGGCTGCCGATGTCGCCGCTGATGTCGCTGCTGATGTTAGGACTGCTGCTGCTAGTGTACGCTCTGTTGCCCTTGCTACTGCCGCTGCTGCTGTTGTTGCTAATGCTCACGCTACTGCTGCTGCCGCTGCTGCCGATGCTGCTGCCGCTGCTGCTGATGCTGCTGATGCTGCTGATGTTAGTAGTCGCGTCGACAAAGAATCGTCATTTGTCACACTTAAGCCTCCAGTTGAATGCGCGACGGGTAGTAGGGCTACCAACGCGACGGCCGGATGGTGCAAATGGTGTCCTCGCTTCTGCTCGTGCTCTTGCTTTTCTTCCTGCCCTACCTGCTGCTGCTACAGTATAATAGTGTTATAGTGTTTGAATGAGAACGTGCGTACTTACACATAGACACTGTAACAGATGTGCTTTTTGAAAATATAATTTTAGCATAACATGAAAAAAAAAGAAATTATCTTGTTGTGTTTTATTTTCTATATATAAGTTATATAACTTTTTTTTGTTTGTTTACAAACAGTCACGTGTCACGTGGTGTTGTTTACAAACAAGAGAGCCACGTGGTGTTGTTTACAAACAAACCCTAAGTAGGTCACGTTACCATAGTTACCAGAATGCTGGCTTCTGATTGGCTGAGCCTAAGTAGGTCACGTCACGTAAGTAGGTCACGTTACCATGGTTACCAGAATGCCGGCCTCTGATTGGCTGAGAGCTTCTAAGTAGGTCAGTAGGTCACCCAGAATGCTGGCTTCTGATTGGCTGAGAGTCCTAAGTAGGTCACGTTACCATGGCAACGGGTCACGTGACCAAATGGCGGCCTCTGATTGGCTGCATATCGAGTGAGTAATAAACAGTACTTAAGCATAGTCCTGTTCCGACACAATATATACTACTGTGAGTAAACTCACAGATGATTCAGGGTCAGGTAGAGGTGTGTAGCGAAATGTAGCATTTATTATAGTAAGAATCGAATGGTATATTGGGAAAAGGGCGCACTGTTGTATTAATAGGATTCTTATAGGCGTGACCTTTGACCTTGATTTTGACCATGTGCCGACCTAGATATCATTCTACACACAACAGAAATGGATTCAGCACATTTGATTTACCTTAGTCCACTATCCATATCATCCATTGGTCAACATACCAGGTTCTCTCCAGGATTCCTGACTGGCTCCCCTATTATATCCTGGCTGCATCGTTTCGGACAGCATACCCAAATTGTGTGTCACGAGTATAGCATATCAGGAAATGACAACTCACTAGGCCTGCACCACACAACCTATAGGTCGCATAATGCAGGTGCCCCAACAAAGTCACACCGAGTGAGGCAAGTCGTGCAATAAAGGGTATACTCAGAAAAGATTTGTACATTAACTTTTCTTCTTTTTTTTGGGGGGGGGGGGATACTTGAGCCTAAATTCAATTTCTTATGTCCCCCCAATCTTGGCTATCTATGTCTTTTGTCCTCTCATGTCTATGTTACAGCGTGTCAATAATGGGGAACTGTAGAAGTATCCCACATCTCATAGCTTATTTGTGACAGCTTGGTCAGTTTGAAATTGCTGATATGTATTGGCCCAGAAAGTGCCCAGAATTTGTCTGTTTTAGACTAGTACCAACCCTGTTATAGCGCTATGCGAAGTTGATTTAAATAGTGTGGATGGTATTTTGAATAAGCTAAAGGGTATTTTAAATAAGCTAGAGGGTAAATTTAGATGCAAGAAGAGAGAAATGAAACAAGATAGGTCAAAAAATCATTTCTCTCTCCAGCACTTTGGTTTTTAACCTTTAAGTCTATCCAGAATTCATTAAAAAAGTAGTCATTTAACAGTAGTTTAGCATGTGAAGAAAAGATGAAAATAAGATCGCAGGTGAATTTCACATAGAAAAAATGATATTTCAACAAATTTTTCGAAGGGAACATTTGTCCCCAGATCTTAGCTATCTATGTGGTTTGTCCCCTATTGTTTATCTCCATGTCCCAAAAACGTCTTAAAATGGAGATGAGGCATCGTATATTCCTCAGGGTTAATACCCTGAGTCAGCTATATACTCTACACTTAACATACATTGGACACTACAAATACTGGGTCTCTACCCATAACAGTAATTTGGAGCACATATTACGAAGTTAATGTTATGGTCAATAAAGGTTCAGCAGTCACTAATATCATTAAAGTGATGTGATCAAATTGAAACAAAAAGAACATTATTTTATCAGTATATTCCCCCCTATGAGGAGAACACGTTGCCTTAAAGGTACTTAAGGACGAGAGCTACAGGCGCCTAGTGGCCGTTTTGTTAGCTACAGCTCAATTCACATTGAGAGGATTCTGGCATTTTTTAAAGCTGGTTTCTATCATCATCAGTTCAAAAGTTAGCACTAGATATGTAAATCTGCCTTTTAATGAAGTATAAAAGTGTTTCCACAAAAAGTACCTCCCCCTCACCCCCCCCCCCCTCTGTTGTGCCCCATAGGCTTAAGCATTAAGGGACCTGTCTCTCTGTGTTTGTAGCCATATAGTGCAAAAAGTAGTCCTGAAACAGTATGATTTTACTTCATAATCTTGATTTCTATGTATTTTTAAGCTTAACTTTAGTTTTTGAAAGAAATTGTTTGCTTAATTTGTGTTTTATTCACCAAAACACACCAGATATAGCTACTTTTACTTGCCGAGCCCATACGATTCAATGATATAGACATCCATCTTACGTGCACGTGGGGACGAACTTGCGGAGTCACTAGATGCCTTCTTGCATATATGTATGACAAATACACATTCAAACCGTAATCTTATAAGGAAGGGGTGCATCAAATAATGAATAAGATTACGCCAAAAGTGGTGAATTAAGATTACGCACAGAATGGGTGGGGTCTGGTGACTCCGCAAGTTCGTCCCTTGTTGCATCTTACATGACCGATCCTGGAGAAACTAGCCCTGGGACCCCACTTTTTTATTTCATATTTTGATTGCATATGATACATAGAACAAATTATTTGAGTTTAAAGAAAATTGATTGTCAATTAATTGTTGGGTCACCTGTCGCCCTTGTCCTTAAAACAATCTACACATACGGCACCTGGTGGCCAAAAATGGAACTACCCAAAACCATGATATTTGCAATTTTCCCCACTTATATTTTATGATCTGCCTTTAAAGTGCCACACCATGGCAGTCTACTCATCCTGATCACTATATTTCCTATTTGCCATTGGGGAAGAGTTACCTGGGCCCCGAATCAGAGCTAAAGGGGATCAAAACCACTTGCTTGTATCAGTCACATACAAGCATGTATAAACACCATCATACTTAAAATCCAATTTTCAAAGCTATTTGGGGTGAAGATTTGCTTCCTACGCCTCTGCACTACCTATTACAAAGATACCTAATATAAGGGAGTGTTCATTTATTAGTTACAGGGGGGGGGGTGGTGAGTGAGGGGGGGGGCCGTAAAAATTCCCGACCCCTCTTGAGGGGGGGGGGCCTAAAGAATTTAGCCCCTTTTTATTAAAAAAAGCATGTGCGTTACTATAGTTCAAAGGGGGGGTGGGCGAAAAAATTTCGACGCCTTCGCAAAGGGGGGGCACGAAACATTCCACATGCTCACGAGGGGGGAGTGTAAAAAAATGTTGCCCCCCTGCACGAAATCTCACCACCCCCCCTGTAATTAATAAATGAACAGCCCTAAATGCTTCTATGTAAGGCAAATACTTGCAACCAGATCCACAGATTTGCCTTTGGCTTAGCCACATGATGTATGCCACCCATTTTACCTGTAATCTTAAAAAAACATTTTCCTCACGTGCATTTTTTGTCTATTTTCATGGACAGACGGGTGGACTGTCTCTGATGGAGACACCCCTTTAGGTGCAAAGAAATCTGCCGAAAATAAAGAATGGAAAATAAATTGTCCTACTAACCTTTGTTTACAATTTGAAACAATCATTATGATGCAACACGTAGGGTAGTCAGAGATTTATTGGACATCACAGTAACATGTAACACATACCATGAGGTACCCTTGTAATTGATCCTTTTCGGACAGCATGATGTTTGAACTCATTAACGCACCAATGCAAAAAGAATTCAAAAGTCGATTTCGGAGATCCGTGCGGTGATAAGAAACCGCTTAGTTTTTTTGAGTGGCTGTTTTTTTCTAGAGTGGGGGTTTATGAGGCAGTTCATCCTATAGCCCGGGTACGGTATCTACGGTAAGTTACCTTAACTCACAACATGTATTTTAACTCATGTAAGTTGATCTTTACTCCTCTATTTAATAACTGCTATCTGCCAAGCACACCAGGTATTATCTATAATTACTGCTTTTAAAATGCTCTCTGGAAATATTAATGGAAACATTATTTAAATACTGTTGAGAATTGCATTTATACCATATATAAATATATTTATATATATACTCTTGGGACAAATATGTCTATTTGAATTGTATCATATTTTAACATCACCATGTGAATAAATACGTTTCAAACTCAAAGAAGAGTCACATTTGTTATAATTATAAAGTTCAACACACATTCTGCTTTTCTTTAAAATGTAGAATCAGTCCCTTAACATTAGATCAATAGTATAAAAGTACATCAATAGGGTCTAATTATATCCCAGCCTTATTTTGGCTCACCACTATATATAAATAGCTTAATTACATATACTGTAAAACCTGGCGTATAAGCTGCAGCTAGTACGCGAGGGATTGCCCTAGATTCAGAGTGCGGCTTATAGATGTTTACTACAGTACAAAAGTCGCCATAATAACATCACCGGTGCGGCTTATAGGATCGGCACAAAGTCTAGGTGTGGCTAATACGCGAGATAGGCTTACACACAAGGTGTAACAGTATTTATACTTTAGGGAGTGCTCATTTTTTAACAACAGGGAGGGGGCGGTGAGATTTGCCGCGGAGTGCGCAAAATTTTTTCACCCACCCCCTAGAGCGGTCGAAATTTTTTACCCCCCCCCGGCAGGCCGAAAATCGCGCGCGTTCGCGCCCCTTTGTAGCATAGTAACACACGGGCTTTTTCCCTCAAAACAGGTTGAATTTTTTTGACTCCCCCCAAGACTCCCCCCAAATGAGCACTCCCTTAGTACATGTGTATACCAAAATTACATCGAGATGGGAACAGATGAGTACCTTTTGCTGCCAATGAAACATGAACATCAAGTGATAGTCCTTCAAGTAGCAATGGAATGAAGATGGGGTACTTGGGCCAAAAAAAAAAAAGTTTGTTTCAGGTAACATGGGCAGAAAATGTAGGGTCAGTGGGCCGGAATTATTTTTTTTTACATGAAAGTACTAGCCAGCTTCTCTGAAGGCCCTAAAATTGACCAAATAAAGGGGTAAAATATGGAAATGTCTTCAAAATTGCATAAAAAAAAAGTAGGGTCGGGCCTGTTTTGATAGGGTCGGTCGGGTGACCTGAAACAAACCTCTTTTTTTTGGCCTTGGACAAGGCAGTAGAATAAAGCATACCCTGAGACATGACATGATCATTACATGAATATAAAGCTGTGAATACACAAAATCTCATGAACCTACATTTCCTACCCAAGAAAATGAGGACTTTGAGGTAAATTTCTGTACGATATGAAAGGTACCTGGTACTACAAAGTATGTGAGATTGGACACATATTAGAGGAGAATTCGACCAAACATTTTGATTTTATTTCCTAAATTGTCAAATCCTCTACCCTGTAATTGATACTACCAGTAGTAAAAATACTACTTATACAATGAAAGTCGGGGTTCAGCGTAGGAGAAATAGGATTGCATTATTTAAGCGCTATGCAAGGTTTAACTCGTGCTGTTCATTGTTTTGACAATCTGTATCACTTGAGTAGTATCATACCCTATATTGTCATGATGCATTCATGCATCATGCCGACCCTTCAGCAGTGTATCAACTCCACACGGTTGGCATGATGCATGAATACAGCCCTGGCGAGTTACTCACCAGGGTTGTATTCATGCATCATGCTGACAAAGGGTATAGTGTATTTAACAATTTAAGTACGGTATGATGCCTGAATGCATGATGCCCTTGGTCGTCATGATGCATGAATGCAGCCGTGGCGAGTAACTCGCCAGTGCTGCATTCAAGCACCATGGCGATTCTTTGGGGTTCAGACACTCCCGTAGCGTTGACATGATGCACTAATGCAGCAACAGGGCAAGTTACTCGCCGGGGCTGCATTGGTGCATCATGGCAACAAATGTCATCTTTTAGCGACACCCTTCCTTAAAGGTTAACAGTCTAACTCGGGGGAGGGCTTGCCTCGCGTTGTTTCTTGGTGGCCTCTCCGTACCACTCTAGGTTAGCGATGAGCTTGGCGGCATTAGTGTTCATCCTGTCCTCTAGGGGGACACCGTGCTCGTCTAGCTGCTTGGTCACGTTAGAGATGGTGAAGCCGGAGGGCACAGCGATGGAGCCCAACTCGTTGATGAAGGCTCGCAGCGCTACGTTACACCGGATACCGCCAAAGATACCTGCAACGGGTTATATTTGTACCTATAATATTTAACGGGGAATAAATATATAGATAATGAACTATTCAAACTACAGTGTTGCTAAAAAAACTTACACTTTTGTGGCCAGTGCTGCAACTTAAATTTGTACCTATAATATTTTTTGGCTGAAAAAATCTTAAATAGTACAGTGAGTTTTTCATTAATTAGCCAGAGGAGTAGAAGACAGTATAATATGCAATGCACAGTCTCTTTATGGTTGAGCTTTTATAGCTTTTTGGAAAGTTTGTGTGTCCGAGAGCTTTTGAGTAGCAGGGTGGAGCAGGTCCCAAGCGGTGACTCCACAACACAGCGGACTCTTGTTGTAGCCATCACTGTAATAAATATGTTTATTTCATGTGGAGATAAGTTGACCTCAGTCTATACGAAAACTTTTTCACCCTGCAGGACATTCGGTCCTGCAGAAATTTCTTTTTGCAGGCCCGGCTTCATTTTTGCAGGCCCAGATATTGGCGTGCAATCTTTAAGATTTAAGAATTAAGTATAAAGCAAGTGTTCATACTGATAGTATTACATGAATAGGGTTCCTCAGTATGCTTTAATAAAATCATTTTAATATATAAACTACTGAAGAACATTAATGAAAATATTCAAGCTTTCTGTTTTACACTGTAGAAACCTTAATAATGGTCCGATTTACAAGCCGTAATAAATGGCATGTAGGCAAGGATCTCTGGATTACAGCCTGACGTTTGGGCCGGCAGAAGCAGCCTTTCTACCGGACCGGCAGGCTTTTTGCCGGCTATAGCCGGTGTCCGGCAGGATTTCGTATAGACTGTGACCTCCATTATCAGCCGACCCCCAACTTTGATACAATGCTAGGAGCCGAATTTGGAGTCATTTAACAGATATCTAGACTGTAATGACTGGATAAAAAAACGCCCTTATAAGCCGACCCCCCTCTTTGAGGCAATGCTATAAGCCGAATCAGGCCATCAGGCCTAAAATTCCCCAAAATGGTCGGCTTATCAGAGTTTTTTTGGACTGCTTAAGTACTAGAATGGCCGTTCTCCACACCCCCTTGGAGAAACTGATGCTCATTCTGAAGGCTCACAGCGCTACGTTACACCGGATACCGCCAAAGATACCTGCAACGGGGAATAGATATTCATATACTGTAAAACCGAGCCTATCCGCCTAAGTCGCCTACAAGCCGTAACCTTGAAGGAAAAAAGAAGAAAGAACTATCTTGAAACCTATACCGACCCTGTCTATTTTTGGCCATGCAACTAGATACCGTAACACAGTTATTCATGTTAGGGAGTGCTCACTTTTTAACAACAGGGGGATGGTGAGATTTCACGCGGAGCGTGCAAAATCTTTTCACCCCCCCCCCCCAGAGGGGTCGAATTCCCCTCCCCCCCCGGGGGGCCGAAAATCGCGCGCGTTTACGCCCCATTGTAGCATAGTAACGCGCTGGCTTTTTCCCTCAAAACAGGTTGAATTTATTTTACCCCCCCCCCCCAAGAAGGGTACAAATTTTTTACCCCCCCCCTGTTGTTAAAAAATGAGCACTCCCTTACTAGATACCGTAACACAGCTTCCTTACAATGGCCCCTCATTCTGTGCCGCTATGCATAAAGACAGTAGAGTGGGACACATTTATTTCTAAAGGCAGCTCCTTAGTACATGTCTGCGATCATGACCATGCACTTTTTGTTTAGTGTAACTCGGTAAGGATACATGCTGGCATATTCCATTCCAATTGTTTGGCGATTTCAAAATTGATTAATGCTCTTCTGTCATTTTGACAATATTTCCTCCTGGCAATTTGCATTTAATTTAACGCTGCATGGCAGTATTTCAGTGGGCAGTGGTTAAAGTGTTAGATCATGTGAAACATGAAATTGAATTGTACATTGTCTAATTATCACAGCCCGAAAATGTAAAGCGAGGTATTTTCTTTACACTGTCCTCCCAAGCCATGCAGGGATGCAGTTGAAGAAGTTTCTCTAAAAAACAACAACTTTAAACTTGAACTTGAACTTGAACTTTACCCACCTGAGCTATATAAGGTGCAGGTGTGGGTACATTAAAGCAGCATACCCTAGGTCGTCATGATGCTTGAATGCAGCCCTCACAAGTAACTCGCCAGGGCTGCATTCCAGCATCACGCCGACCCTACAGGGTTCAGACACTCCTGAAGGGTCTGCATGATGCACCAGAGCACCCACGGCGAGTTACTTGCCGGTGCTCCATTGGTGCATCATGAACACCAATGTAATCTTTTAGTGACATCCGACCCTTTAAAATGTTAAAGGGTCAAAGTGCTACCCACCTGGGCTGCCGGTGCCCTAAAGCAGCATGCTGCCCTTAAAGGGTTAAAGTGTTACCTGTGGTAGACAGTACTATAGGCTACATAGTCAGTGTTGGCGAAACAACGCCGGCACGCCGGCTTTTGCCGGCGTAGAAACTTAATGGCCGGCGTAGGGCTTTAGGACGCAGGCCACAATGGCCTGCCATGATCTCAGCGTCCTAATGGTGAAAGAATTTCTCAAATCGGCCAATTAGAAGCGAAGATAGGGCCATATTTGTAAAATTGAATATTTTTTCAATTTCTTTTAAGTTTGTGTATGTTTATGAAGGTACCTTGAAATATCAAAATTTGTATGGCCTGCATGAGAAAGAAATGGCCTGCGTAAGATGCCAAGACGCAGGCCACCTTGGCCTGCGTTGAAAAAATGTTTTCGGCAACACAGCATAGGCAGAGATGTGCAATGACAATACCTGTGCTCCCACCTTCTGTGAAAGCTAAGAACTATATGGTAGTAGTGGGTTACACTTGCACCATTTGTGCTGGGGCAGGTTGGCTTCCTGTACCTGAATGACAAGGCTGTTGTCAGGGTCACTCCAATAAAGAACCTTTCAATCTTCACAGGACTTTAATGTTAACTTGCTACCTGGGATTCCGCTAGTCACTCGCCAAATTGCCAATGGCGAATTAAAGCTCATTTTGGCTAATGCTACCCACTGAAAATTCGCCAAATTGGCTAATTGTGGATGTGGGAATTTCTTTTCCTTCAAGTAGGGGATGGGACATAGAAACAATATCAGACCAGAAGGGACATAGAAACAATATCAGACCAGAAGACCAAAAAGACATTATTTTACACAATTTGGCCCCTAGATTTTCAGAATTTTCTGAGGGGAGGGGCATGCCCTCAACCCCCCTCCCCTGTACTGTTCAAGCATTTCATTTGCAACCGTTTGAAGTAGATGGGCCTGCCTACCATGGCCTCGTGACTTCACACAATCTTCAGAGGAAAATGACTACTTCCTAATATGTAAAAAGGTTTGGCTAATTGGTATATAATTTGGCAAATCAAAATTGATACAAATTCGCCAAATTGGCTAATAGAAATCAATTCCTAGCGGAATACCAGGCTACTGAAGGGTCATTTAGACAGATTTAAACTCTTATTACTGCAAAAAAAACTTCGTTTTTAAGCAGACTTCCCACTTTGAGACAATGCTATAAGCCGAATTGGGCATAGATCCCCAAAAAAGGTCGGCTTATCATGGAGTTTTGTGCCTCTACCCAGGGCCTCTACATGGGTAAAAATCGACACGTGCGACACGGCCGTTTTAAAAATCGACACGTGCGACACAGCCGTTTTAAAAATCGACACGTGCGACACGTCCGTTTTAAAAATTGACACGTGCGACACGGCCGTTTTAAAAATTGACACGTGCGACACGGCCGTTTTAAAAATTGACACGTGCGACACGGCCGTTTTAAAAATTGACAAGTGCGACACAGCCGTTTTGAAAATTGACAGACAGCGACATCTTTATAATACCCCTGTAGAGTTTATATAAATAAAAATTGACACAGTGCAATGGCTCTTTTGCTAAAGATCGACACGGCGACACGGTCGAAATTGTGGGGACCCATGTAGAGGCATAGAATGAGTATCAGTCTGTATCCGGAGGAATTTACAGACTGACGGCATCATATCCACATTTTGCGGGCACTTGCTACATATTACCATGGCAACATGGTACGTCATATGGACGTTAAAATGGTGGCCGCTACTTTTTGAGGCTGATGCAGTTTAGAAATGAGCTAACAATACTTTAAAAGGGCTATAACCACATCTAAACTGGTGCAGGCCGCATATGTGAGCCCTAGATCTATCTAATTATTTATCAAATGGCGGTCAGAGATAATGTTTTCAATGCAGGCCACCCTTTTGAAAATTTCCCCGTCGAAATGAAGCGGGGTCACCCAGTAGCCCTACTGACGTGAGAGGATCGGGAGGCTTAGTAGGGGTACGGGAGTGGCTAGTAGAGGCACAGCTTTAACAGTAAGTATCCTACACTACCCACCTGGGCTGTAGGTGCAGATGGCGGTGGGCTTGTAGGCGAATGACTTGGGTGCGAAGTGGTCTATCATATTGGACAGTGCGGGGGGTATAGTGGCGTTGTATTCGGGGGTCACGATGAGGTAAGCATCCGCCTCCTTCACCGCCGCCCCCGCCTCCTGCAACCACGCCGGAGCCTCACTCTGGTCGCGGTAAAAGTGCAGCGGCTGTTTCAGCATCTCGAACTTCATCTCTTTGGGGTCTGTGGAAAATTGAAATAAAACTTATGAAATAATATATATTGGGATGAATAAACATATATTCAAAGCATTTAAAGACGGAATGTTGCATTAAGAGTTGAAAATTTAAAAAATGCTCTGGTCGCGGTTAAAAAATGCTCTGGTCGCGGTAAAAGTGCAGTGGTTGTTTCAGCATCTCGAATTTCATCTCTTGGGGTCTGCGGAATAATCCGAAGAATAAAGTAGAACATATCAACAATGAATACCGGGATAAATAAACATATATTTAAGCTGTATTAAGAGTTGAAAATTAAAATACTCTGGTCGAGGTAAAAGTGTCAGCATCTCAAATTTCATCTCTGTGGAAAATTGAAATAGAACTCATGAAATCATATATATCGGGATGAATAAACATATATTTAAAGCATTTAAAGACGATATGCTGCATTAAGAGTTGAAAATTCAAAAAATACTCTGGTCGCGGTAAAAATGTCAGCGTCTCAAATATCATCTCTTTGGGATTGTTGGAAATAAGTAAAATTTTATCAAATTACCATAAAACCTCGATGATAAGCTGAATTTGTTTTGGCGTTTTTATTTGATATAAGCCAAATTGTAACCCCATGTCGGCTTATAGGCTAGGTTTTATATATAGGAATATAGTGAAGTTTTGAATGTTTGGCTTATAACCAATGTAGGCTTATAGCCGAGGTTTTACGGTATATATACAGGGCCGCGCCCTGCGCCATAGGCGCATTAAAATCCTGAATGGCGCATTGAGAACCCTACGCCCTATGGCGCAGTGGCTTTCCAAAAGTGCAAGAATTATTCAAATATTCCAACTAGAACAGGAGTTGTGATGTATTCTCAAAGCGCACCAGAGTGCACTATTTGACTTCAATATTTTCAAAATTTGTCGTCATTACCGGTATGATGTCTTAGCCCACGGTGGAGGGCTAAGACAAATCATTTCACAACTTGCTTATTTCTACATACCCAAAGTTTAAGTCAGACACCCCCCCCCCCCTCTTAAACCACAGCGGAGGGCCTTTTTATACATTTTTCTTTTTTAAACCATTTAAAAAAAAGATTTTAGCAGATTTTTCGTCAGCAGGGCCCATTGATTTACAAAATGGCGCATTGTTCTTTTTCTGAGTTTGCCCATTGGCCCATTAAAGAAAATCCTATCAATATCCCTGGAGTGCAAGCACTGTAACACTATCGCTAGGGCTGCATTCATGCATGCTGATGAGAAAGGTCATAGTTCATGAAATTACCCCTCTGCCTTTAATAAAAGATCAATCACAGAGTTGGTTGATATTTTCCCTGTACTGTAAAATACCCAAAGAATGGCTGGCTTATGACCGGGGTTTTACGACCCCTATATTTGGTCTCTCGTGGAGATCAATAGTTTATTTGTTATAACAGTTGTTATCGGCATTCAAATCATCGCCTTCAGATGTCTGATAAGGGAGTGATCATTTTTTAATAACAGGGGGGGGGGTGGTGGGTTTCCGCGCGGAGCGCGCGAAATTTTTTACACCCCCCCCGGTCAAGGGGTCAAAATTTTTTACCCCCCCCCCCCTTAGGGTCGAAAATCGGCTCGCGCGCGGGCCCTTTGAAGCATAGTAACGCGCGGGCTTTTTGGCTCAAAACAGGTTAAATTTTTTTGCCCCCCCCCCCAAGAGGGGTCCAAATTTTTTTGCCCCGCCCCAAACCCACCACCCCCCCCCCTGTTGATAATAAATGATCACTCCCTAATGTAGAGGGGGGACTACTCGGAGTGGCCAGTATATCTATCAGTTTAGACAGTGACCCTCTCCTGAGTCCTCCAGATTACCCTCATCTACCACGGAGGTGGCAACAACCTCCTTGAGGGAGATTTACACCTTCTTCTTTGTGAGATATGAGATTACACTTTCTTTTTTTAAAACACAAGATTTACTATGCTTAAGTACTGGAAGGGCCGTATTAAATGTCCCCAATTGAATACAATGTGGCCGTATTCAATGGGCTAAGAAAAAGTTGCTCTCTGGGGTGTAGCCCCCGCCTGGGCCCTGACTACCGTAAAACCTCAGGTATAGGCCCCGCCTATTATGCCAGTGAGATCGCTGGTGCGGCTTATAGGATAAGCCCATAGTTAGGGTGCGGCTTATACGCAAGTTTTTGCTACTATGGTAGAGTACTCTTAAAAGTCACCATAGCCAGATTGCCCGTGCGGCTTATAGGATGAGCCCAA
Organism: Harmothoe impar; assembly: GCA_947462335.1. NCBI lineage: Eukaryota > Metazoa > Annelida > Polychaeta > Phyllodocida > Polynoidae > Harmothoe > Harmothoe impar. The sequence continues at coordinate 64,234,567 of OX381718.1, read as the reverse complement.
ATTCGGGGTGCAGCTTATATGCCAGTTAGGCTTGTATATATATTTTTTTTATTTATTAATATTCATCAACTTGCGAGGGAGATGTTCTTCATTATACGCGAGGTTTTACAGTACCGGTACCAGGAATATGCTAATGGGGGTAGACCCCTAAAATCGACAGAGTGACATGGCCTTTTCTTAAAATCGACAGGTGACATGGAGCCTAGTGACAAATGACAGGATAGAACGATATTGACAAGGGACATGGCCTTTTCTTAAAATCGACAGGTGACATGGAGCCTAGTGACAAATGACAGGAGAATTACAAAGATACTGACAAATGCCATGAGCATTTCTTAAAATGGATAGGCGACATGGGGACCCCCCATCTAGACCCCCATGATAGTCCCATATACCGTTAGTAATTCTGCCGTGTCATCCATGTGTACGTCGTCAATGTTTGCTGCTGTCCTGGATCCATATCGGGCTGCTTTAGAATGAGACGCATCTCCCAACATCTCCACATCATTACATGTGTACACATAAGCCGATAATAGCGGGGGTCTAGATTGGCGGGGTCCCCATGTCGCATGACGATTTTAAGAAATGTCCATGTCGCCATATTGATTTAAAGAAATGCCCATGGCGTCATGGGTCGCCATTATCGATTTTAAGAAATGCTCATGTCACTATCTCTTAAATTCTCCATGTCGAATGTCACTAAGGCTCAAAATCAAATGCCCATGTCGCCATGTTGATTTTAGGGGTGGCACTCATAATAAGGGAGTAGACTCTATACACAGTATTCGTACCTTGCCATTTTCTAACATGCCTGGTGGTGGATTTAGACACATGGAACAAGTAAAAAATATATCATATATTACTATCGGGTACGTCAGGAAGAATAGAAAGATAGTGACATCTATAGGACTTTCTCATTTCTTGAAATCCGACATGGACCGACATGGGACATAGCTTAAGCTAGCCTTTTCTCAAAATCGACATGGGAGACCCCCCCCCCCCCCCCATCATCCACCTGCCCCATCTATAAAAAGGACAATATCATACCCTTGGTCCGGATGATGCATGAATGCAGCCCTGGCGAGGAACTCACCAGTGCTGCATTCAAGCATCATACCGACCTACTCATCTAGACTATGGGGTCAATACACTCCTGTGTTGGGTTGTGTTGATTTTTATCCCCCACCCCCTACCCCTCAGGAGGGGTCGACAATTTTACGTCCCCCCCCCCCACCCCCTGCCACCAATAAATGAACACTCCCTTTATACTTCTTAAAGGACTAGACAAGACAGCTATAATTTATAAAGAGGGAAGAGGATACACAGAACAGTGCAAGCAGCAGTAGCAAGTAGGCCTTCTGCCAGGTTCTGGGGCCCTTGATGGGGGGGTCCCCATGTCGCATGTCGGATTTAAGAGATGACCATGTCGCATGTCTATGTCGCTTAAAATGCTCATGTCCCATGTAAGAAATGTCCATGTCCCCTGTCACTAAGCCTCATGTCGCATGTCACTAGGCCTCATGTCGCCATATCGAATTTAGGGGTCTAGAGCCATGGTTCTGGTTGAGTGCCTGTATTCAAACTCAAAGTGAAAGTACCATGGAGTTCAAGCAGTAGGCACTAGAGTCGGGGGTAGAATCGGGGGTACATACCGAACACGTTAATATGGTGCTTGGTGTCCTTGAGCTTGCCCATGAGGAACGTCAACACCCTCTCCCCGACTCTGTTGTCTCTGCAGCTGCCGACAAACAAGACGATCTTTAAGGACGACATGGCGCGTTCAGCTCTGTAGGCCTTGTACATGAGATGTGGCTGCCTGTCTGTGTGTGTGTGGGGTGGTGGTGACAGGTAGGCCTACTGTGCCGGTTTAATAGGTGAGGGGGTCAGGAACTGGGGCGTGTGTTTGTTTACATTTTGACAGTGCTGCCGCCTGGTGGGTGTTTCTGGAGGTTCATGTTCTCCTCAGTGCCTACAGATGGCAGCACAATTGAATTAACACATTTTACTTTGATGAAATAATTAAATTGTATCGATTTTAGGTATTTTCTAATATTCTTCAGGTACTTTCAACGATCTATGCACTATTAATATATGGCATGAGATAGATACTGAAAGGACATAAGTTGCTCAAATATATCCAGGGCTAGATCTACATGGGATCATTCAATACTTTAAAGTTGAGATTTTAGTCCATTTTGCACAATTTTCTTATTTCAGAGGGCCAAGATATGCACGGTACCCCGTATCAAAATCATTCTTCTTCGTCAGCAAATGATTAACCAATTCTTTTGGGAAATCTAAGAAAGATCTGATGACTGTTACTAGGTTTCCTTGATAACGACAGTTTATTCTCAAGGTCGAGTTACACGAGGCAACTAGTTGCTGGCAACTTATTGCCAGCAACTAGTTGCTAGCCTGCAAAGGATAGGAGGCAACTAGTTGCCCCCAAATCCATAAATATGGATCCCAGGCAACTAGTTGCTAGCAACTATTGCCTGCAACTTTTGCATTAGACGGGGCAACTAGTTGCATGCAATTAGTTGCTAGCAACTAGTTGCCTCGTGTAACTCGACCTTTAGTTATCCGAAAGTTGATCCTTTTCCCCCTAGAATGCAAAGGGATAAAAGAGCAAAGCTATTTTTAAGATATACCCATGAATGATATACCGTAGGTGAATAAACTTCACAATTCTGTGGTATGGTAATTGTTTGATACGGAAGAAAATTATATCAATTCCCACATTTTTCATTAATGGAGAATTAAAATACTTATTTTTTCAAAATTTCATACATAAGCACTGCAGGACCCCTATTTTTCTTTTCAGTGTCCGTTTTCATGATTTGAGGCGGAAACAGACAGGGCGCGAAAAAACGTCTGCGCGTGGGCGCGTAGGCAGGCAACGCCTCAAAGGGCATTTCTTACGCTCTACGAGCCTGTCACCATAGCAACTACCGTCGAAGTGTAGAAATCGCAGTTTGTTTTCGCCTGACGGTTACGAAAAGAAAAAATTGAGGAATTCTAATTTTACAGTACTCGAGACAAAAAGCGACACTGAACTCAAACAAATTACATAAATATTTTTTTTATTGTAGTGAAATCTCTTGGTAACAAACGTAGACTGGAGCTGACACCAGGGAGCAGTTAGTGCCTGTAATCCCCACCAGGCGGCGTCCATGACGTGACGTGACGTTGTGTGACGTAACATGGCGTGACGTTGTGTGACGTAACATGACGTGACGTTGTGTGACGTAACATGACGTTGTGTGACGTAAACGTGACGTCACAGCAGCTGGCGGGAGGCCCTGAGGAGCCCCCTGGTGTCCGTGGCCGGATGTAGCACAAAATGGCGGTTTAAACCTTGTTGAAGGCCGCGATGTCCATGCTCTGGATCTGTGGGAGAAACGGCAAAGTTGGTTAGGCCAAGATTGTTTGTGGTGTTCTGGTATCAAATATTGCCGAAAAATACTGTAAAAGACGGGATAGCGCGGACACGCCCCTCCAACATTACAGCATCTTCTACTGATGATCTGTGAATCTTAGTACATTTAACGGTTAATTGACAATTTTTTTTTACCCAAATTTGCTTTCTTCAAAGAGGACCTACTTTAGCGTTAGGTTGTGTTACCGAATCACAACTTTATTTTAGGCCTTTATAAAAGTAACTGATATTCCAACCCAACGCATGTTCAACACTCTCCTGTCCTGAATGGGTGAAAACAAAATGGCGAGCCCAATCGCCACTGGTAATTAGGCTTACGCTTTTACGATTCATCATAAAAATATATTCATCTAATTAGTCCACTTACGTAATCTTCAAAGGCGACAATTTGTTCCTCAAGGTCGTCTGTGCTGACCTTGTCGTCCTCTACGACACAGGAGATTTGGAGTTTGCGGATACCGTAACCGACGGGCACCAGTTTGGCTGCAGAATAGAAATCAGTACTTAATAGTAAATTCCACATATAGCCCGCTTTTGCATATAACTGCACCCAGAAATTTAGGAAAATTTAAATGGTGCATTCCAGCGTCCCTTGTAATATTTTAAAAACTTTGCGCAGAATATTTTCTTGAACTGACTTTTAACTGACATTTTCTCATAATTTAGAAATAATAACTGAGAAAATATGGCAATTTCTTTTTTAATTGACATTTAGGCCACACTTTTTTTATTCTTTGGGTTACGAACACCGAGAACATTTTCTCAAGTAAGGAGGACGAAATAAAAAATAATCAAAATAAAATAAAACTTTGTCTTTCACATTATTCTACCTAAAATCTTTATTAATGGTCCGATTTTCACACCGTAAAAACTGACATATAGCAATTTTACTGGAGATTCACATGGTAGTGCGGCGGGCCTGTAACCCAAAGAATGAAAAAAGTGTGGCCTAATCACTGCATATACTCACATGCGCCCCAGAGTAGACCGTCCATGACGATGGAGCGTACCGATTCCTCCAACTTCTTCATGTCGGTCTCGTCGTCCCACGGCTTCACGTCCAGGATAATGTTGGACTTGGCGATGAGCACAGGTTCTACAAAACAAAAGTAAAGTTAAAAATCTTTTTCAGATATCTTTTTAGCGTCCCCCAAGCCAATGTCATCTGCTCCCCACCTACTGAGCTACAGTAATGCGCTGGCTTTTTTATTTGCTAAAATGGCATAATATTTTACACCCCCCCCCCCAAAAAAAAATCGATTATGTTAAGTGCAGGTTCTCAAATTATTGCAGGTCTTGTGCAGCGTAGGGTAGATGAGGATATCAAATATTAGTTTTTTTCATACATTTTTAGACATCAAATACTGTAAATTCTTGCATATTTAAGAATAAATTGTGTATAAGCCACAAGGTCACGGGAGTTAAAAAAAATATTGCTACTTTAGTATTCTACTGACAAGCAAACGCTCTTTTTTAAGTCGCACCCTATCATACCGGCATGATTGGTATCATATTAAAGCGGGGTTTGACTCGCGTACATATCAAATCTTGTACCCGAGAATTTATGGTTAGCGCAGGTCTTGTATTACGGAAGGTAAGTCTTGGGTCCAAATATATAAGTGCAGTTTAATTTGAAATGCGAATATAGTAATTATACACAAAACTGTACACCCCTGTATTGGATACAATACAATATCCGGTAAACCTGCATGGGTATAGTTGAATTATTATTTAGGATATTCATGGACGTGGATTATTTTTTCATTTCACATGTACCTGCATGTAAAATGAATAGAAATAGATACCTCTATTATATATCAGACTTACTGTTAGATTTCTTTGCTTGGTAGGCGGCTATCCGTTCTTGCTTCAACTTCTCTGCGGCGGCGTTATCCTCCTCCTGTGTATAACATAATTTAATTATTAAAAAAAAAAAAAAAATTTAAAATTATTTTTAAAATTTATTTAACCGATAATAATATACAACAGTGTGACATTGAGATCTTCCGGAGATGAATGTCGGGTAGCGACAAATTCCCTGAAAAGGTACTCTCAATTACCTTTAAACCGCAATAACATTAAGTATATTAACATGTCATTGTCGGCCTAATTCAGGGGTGTGTCCGAAGCATGCTTTACAGCTTCGCGAGCTTTTACAGGTTATTGTTTGCATTAAGACGTGGTTATAATTGAAATGGCAAATTGAACACTTTGTACAGTGACAGTATTGTGCTCCCAGTTTCGAGTACGAGCAATGTCAGGTCTCAACAAGATGGTGATGGCTTAGGCTTTTGTATGGTGCATCATGCCGACCCTTAGGGGGTGTCTTTACCCCATCGGGTCGGCATGCTGCTTGAATGCAGCCCTAGTGAGTTACTCCCCAGGGCTGCATTCATGCATCATGACGACCAAGGCATAAAGCATTAATGCTAACCTTAAAGGATTAAAAGGGTCCACAATACTTACATCATCGTCACCGAACAGCTCAAAATCATCGTCATCATCATCATCGTCGTCGTTAGCTGGCTCAGGCTGAAATGGGGGCAACGTTTTGTAAATTTTTGACAAAAATTATGTAAAATGATTCCAAATACCGTATTCGACGTAATAAGTACCCTCCCCCTTTTGGGGCATTATAAAACTAGAACAAAGGCTCAAATTTCACAATCTTGGAGACAATTAAGCTCTCAAGTACTGAAACTACCATAAAAATTATTTTAAATGCGCCCAGGGCGCTTATTACGTCGAATACGGTACATCCACATCAATTATGACAGCATACTACTGTATACTACTGTGCTCTAAAATTGTGATTTGTGCTTGTGGAGAATTACATTCAAAATGAAATATTTCACACATAAATACTAGATGTGCGCTATGAAGCATAGTGTTACATTGGTCTACAGTGTTTATTGTACTGTAAATGTAGATATTTTCGCGTGAATAAATTTTCGCGAATTTGCTAAAAAGTGAGTGTTTCTATAGGAGTGAGTGTGATACCTTTTTGGCGGCGGGTGCGGGTGTGGGTGCGGGTGCAGACTTGTTGCTGGACTCTAAGCTCGAGATGCGGTTCTCAAGGTTCTTTACCATTTGCCGGAGATCGTCTGTGACTGTAAAACAAAACCAACCACCGCGGTGAGTATGCCACACGCTAGTCCACAAAAAGTAGGAAATCTTGAGATTTTGGTAAATTATTTGTAGGACATAAACACAATTCCTGCAAAAGTAGGGAGAGCGAGATCTCTGGGTCTAGCATCTAGGTGGGGCCTTTTATTCTGATGACTTTGATTACAGATTCGCTGGTGGGATTATTGCAAAATAATTATTATTATTTTTTGCCTCTGCCCACTGGGATTTTTTTTTGAGAATTTGAAAAATAAAGGCTCCAATGCACCGATGTCATTTCGGTAACACTGCAGAGATAGTGAGAAAAAGGGACATATTAAACTGAAAATGCACAGAAGTGGGAAGCCTCACGCGAGGAGGATAGTAAAATGCTTGATTCCTTTAAGTGCCGCATAGTGTTTTAATGTCTCAGCCAGGGGGGGGGCCCATGCCGCGGCTCCGACTGGTGTCAAACGCATGCGTAACTTTATCCACTTACCTGTTAGCACCAGGGGTGTGAAATAGAAAAAATGATTTCCGCTGAAGATGCTGCATTAAGTGACAAGAAAATTTTGAAAATCTAGAAGCCAAATGGTGTCACTTCATGTATTTTGATGTTCTAATCTGATGATATTTCTAAGTCCCACCCCCCTACATAAAGGAAAGTAAATATCTCATTGGATCTGGACAAATCTCAGGAACTGTCCTGAGGGAGATAAAAACCGCGGATTTCCGCGTTTCCGCGGACATTTCACACCCCTGTAGCACCTCAACTCAGCATGTCTGGTAAAATGCCATAATACTCAAATACTACTAAATGTGAGAAGTAGTCAATGCTACATCCACACCAAAAAGACTTTCCCCTTTCAGTCTGATACATATTAGAGGCATGGCAATGTTGGAGAATGGAGAAATTTATGCTAGTTCACCTGACATTGGGCTGTCCATGAAGCCTAAAATCAGTCAACTTTGAACTGTTTCTGTAAGTATTTAAGGGATGTTCCACTGAAGCTAAAATTGGAAACAATTAGAATGATATATGATGTCTGAAAATGTCCAGTGGAGCATATGGGAGCATTAGTGCTTGTGGTTGAAAAGAATATTTTAGATTGTGTCTAATCAGCACAGCATGCCACTATGAAGCATAGTAGCTAGTTCCTCTAAATGCCAGTGGTGTCACCACTTGATGGCTCTTTCACCACTGACCACCCACTTGGATACTGCAGTGGACAATATTACGCACGCGTTTGTCACCAAGGCGAGCCGTGTCGTTTCCCCCCGTGTCTCAGCTCTGACTTTGTCTGCATGATGCATGAACGCAGCCCTGGCGAGTAACTCGCCAGTGCTGCGTTCATGCATCATGCTGACAGCTCAGTAAAGTCATTATGCGACCTTCAAAGGGTTGTATGTTTGATGGTATGATACTAAAGTAATTGCAAAAGTGAATAGCTGTCTCTAGCAGTTCTAAGTAAATGTGGAATTCTGTGAAATAAGGGAGTGATCACTTTTTTTAAAGAATTTGGTTGAAATTGAAATCAAGTGCGGCCACTTTAAGCAGTACCGAGCGTCTTTTTTTCGCTCAAAAGGGGGTGATAATTTTTGCCTGCCCCGACCCCAAAATCCCCCTTCCCTCCCATTGTTAAAAAATGATCACAGTCTATATGCTTGAATTCGATGAGAATGGCGTTTTTAGAGAAGCCTTGAACGTGAGCAGCTGCTTTGTGAGATTTATCAAAGGTGAAGCTATCGTAAAACCACAGAGCGTGTTTCATCATTCAATTCTATGTACCGTATTCGACGTAATAAGCGCCCTCCCCCTAATAAGCGCCCCCCCCCCCTTTTTCAGAATTTTTTTCCCAGATTTTTTTTTGTGTTTCTGCGATTTTGTTACTGATCTTCTCATCTGTATGTAAATGGAGCACTTCACACCTGCGCAGGTGTTAAGGTCAAGCCAAGTGTAAAGTAATAAGGGTGTAAGAAGCCTTCTAGATGCCACTGAGGTCTGTATTTGACAGCCATGGGGGGCGCTTATTAGAATGAATATTTGAGGCTGATTTTTTCACTTAAAATAATATTTTAAGCGCCCAGGGCGCTTGTTACGTCGAATACGGTAATCTCAATGAATTAATACCACAAACCTTCACGATGTTTGCATGGTAGCAACAATGAGAAAAAATAACTATCGTCAGGAAAGAGACAAATGTAATGCTATTTTAATAGTACAGGGATGTCTTAGGCCACACCAAAAAAAAGTTGGTCGATGGATTTCACTTTTGAAATTTTTATATTTCAATTACCGTATTCGACGTAATAAGCGCCCTCCCCCTAATAAGCGCCCCCTCCCCTTTTTGGGTCATTTTTAGACTAAAACAAAGGCTCAAAATTCCTGATTTTGGACACAATTAACCTTTTTCTTTTTTTTTGGAAAAGTGAGCAACTTTTTCATTTTACTCAGCCTCTAACAAAAGTCCTTAGTGAACCCATGACAACAATTTTTTAATCTAGGGTAACCAATAGATTAAAAAAAATCTCGAAATCCACGGCCAAATTTCCAAAAAAAAATTCAATTTTTCAAAATTGATTTCCGTAAATAAATATGGTGAGTGAAATTCATTGATCAACTTTGTTTTTTGGTCTGGCCTCAGGTGAATGAGCAGCAGGATACGTACTTCTGCGGAGATCCTTGTTTTCCTGTTCTACGGCCTCTATCCGCGACACAACGGCACTGTCGGCTACGGGAGCTGCCGAACCCTGAAACAACATGCCATAACCCTGTAACCACAACTGACTGCTTTAACCCTTTAAGGGCGGATGTCAGTGAAAGATGACTTTGGTCGTCATGATGCACCGATGCATCCCCGGCGAGGAACTCGCCAGTGCTGCATTGGTGCATGATGCTGACCCTTCGGGAGTCTTTAAGCCCCGTAGTGTCGACCCTATGTAGTTGATACACTCCTGAAGGGTCGGCATGATGCACTAATGCAGCCCCGACGAGTAACTTGCCCGTGGTGCATTGGTGCATCATGACGACAGATGTCTTAATTTGGCGACATGCCGTTCTTATAGGGTTAATGTACAATACACTGTAATATTCAGGAGTGTATCAACCCCATAGGGTCGGCATAATGCATAAATGCAGCTCTGACGAGTTACTCAAGAGGGCTGCATTTATGCGTCATGACGATTAAGGGCATAACAGGTTCCTGTATTCGTTTTTGGCGAAAAATAGTTCTTCTTTCGGGAGTTGACTTTGGAAGAGTGGTTTTCCAGTTTGAGAAAAGGAACACGCATATTGGTCGTAAGTTATGGGTTAATTTCTAACTGTTGTGTTTGTTATTCAAGAGTAAACACTCTGTGTGTGAAATTCACGTTGATGATTTTCTAAAAGACAATTTTTAAATGTCTTTCTGAGTTTCTCAGTTGATTAGTTAATTAAGCAAATGTACTGAATGAAAAAAGGGTATGTTTAATTGAATGTTCAAATGAAAAACATTGAATACTTGAAACTTTTTCACAATTGACACTTAGTTGACTACATTACAAGTAACTTTGGTAACTAACTATTCAAGCACACTTCAAATGCTAAGAGAGCGAGAGAGAAAAATCATGTGCACAAAATCAAATGTATACATGTGCATACAACCAACAGTGAAAATTGAAAGCCAGTTGACGATTTTAAAATGAAATGAAATAAAATATAGTCAATTTCCAGAAATAAGGAAAAAGTAACGCCATAGCCATCCAGCAACACCATGAAGAGGTTCATTTTTTTCTGGTTTGGTTTACCAAAATTAGAATTCTCAAAACTAACACTCGAATATTCAGCAAGTATGCTTCAACTCTTTGTGAACGAACTGAGCTAATTCACTCAAATCCCCCTTTGGCCACACCAAAAAAAAAGTTGGTCAATGGATTTCACTTTTCAAAAAATGGTGCGAGCGAGCGGAATTTTTTATTTTTGTCAATGGATTTTGTCGGTGGAAAAGTGGAGCGAGCAACAACTTTTTCTTTTTTTTACCCACCCTTTGACAAAAGTTCTTAGTGGATCCCTAACAGAAAGTTATTGGTTGATCTGGGGGAATTACTGGGAGAAAAATTTGAAAAAAAATAAAAATTCTCAATTTTGAAAAAAATGAAGCGAGCGAAATCCATTGACCAACTTTTTTTTTTGGTCTGGCCTTAATGTATTTTTTAGGTATACATTATCATTTTTGCAATATATTGCGGCTAGGCTAAATAATCATCACCATCGCCCCCCCCCCCCCCCCCGCCAATGCTGTCACAAGATGCCCGGCGACCGCGTTCGCTGGTTCCCCGTCCATTATCAAGGACGCAGGCCATCAGCAAAGGGTCACGCTCTCCAACGTGGGCAACTCACTAAAGATCGGCGCCCATGATGGAGAGTGACAGACGACGTCACAGATCACGTGACTCCGCTTGTATCTGTGACCTAAATCTTGCAGGCTGACAAGCGAAGTCTCGTGTTAGCTAGTACTAGTTAGCCAGGGCCTGCGGGTTAGCCCCCGGCACCTGTGGTAGCCAGCGAAGCGACAGCGTGGCTTTAATTTACCACTAAGACTGGGATTGGAGAGTGACGCCTCTGCTGTAGGCTTGGACCAAACATAGAGATATTGGTAAACACAGGTTTCAATTCTTCAACATAAACTGTTTCATCATCTATTCAAAAGCTGGCAACATCGAGCGCATCCAGAGCATCAAAGTCAACAAACTACGACCATCTATAGACACATGTACGTCTATGCTACAACACTACTAACAAACTCCTCAAAGGGACTAGCACATCTTTGAACACATAAAATATGAGATAGATTAAAAAAAAAAATAAAAAAAAATCTAAAATCATATATTAGATGAGGAAAGGGAAATCATTCCAACTATATCTCAGGATCCAAATACTTTAGCCGACCAAATCATCTAGCCCAAGTAGAAATATTTATCGCAAATTCAAATATATATTAAAAAATCACAATGCTAGGAATCTGGCTGCGCAGGGCGGCAAAGTAGAATTTAAGAAATATTGATCACACGATGCGCCAAATACAAAAGTATGATGAAAAAACACAATGCTAAAAATGTGGCTGCTCGGCCGAGCAGGCTGGTGTCTAGGGTGACTACCTCAGGACTACAGGACGCGCCGGGTACCAGTTACCTGCATACTGTAGTTCCACTGTCAGCCACCAGAGGCGCCACCAGGGAGGAAGCAGACAGCGCCACACACGTTAAACAGGGGAACCATCTCAGGGCCGGCCGCATAGTTGGTGAGATCGGTATGCGCCAAATGCCTCGGTTTAGTCTACTGTAAACGTATATATTTTCGCGCATGTGTATATTCGCGAATTGACTACAAAGTGTACTTTCACATGTATTTAAATTCGCGGATTTTGGACTATAGTAGTAGTATGATTATACTGGATTAAATTTTCGCTTTGTACATATTTTTGCGATTTAAAAAATCCGCGAAAATCGCGAAAATATGTACAGCGTGAAATAAAGTATGTTAACAGTAACACCAAACCAGCGTGACTATAGCTTCTGGTAGGGGCTTGCAAGCAACCAGTATAAACCTCGGTTTACTGAAGCTGGTTGCTTGCAAGCCTCGCTCGGATGCAACAGTCACGCTGGTTTGGTGTTGGACCAAACCGAGGCATTTGGCGCATACCGAACTCACCAAGTGCTTTAATGCATCATGCCCTTGGTCGTCATGATGCATGAATGCAGCCCTGGCGAGTAACTCGCCATGGCTGCATTCATGCATCATGTCAACCCTACGGGTTTGATACCCTCCCGATGGGATGTATGTTAGGAGAGGTGAGAAGTGCTCCCGGCCAGCAGAACGGCCATCCCAGTGCTCTTGACGCCCTCCCCTGCAGTCCCTCCCGGCCAGCAGAACGCCCCCAGCCTGGTCTCTTTGACCCTCCTGGAATGTTCCCAGTGACTCACTGGGAAGATTCCAGGAGGGCCAAATAGACCGTTCAGGAGGGGGGGGGGGGCTGTTCTGCTGGCCGGGAGCATTGCAGGGAGGGCCAAATATATTGGAATATAGAAAAGTTCCCTAAAGTGAAATTCCAGGAATTCCTGGAATTCCAGGAAGACTTACATCCCTGTAATTAATAAGTTGATCTGAGTCCACAAATAGTACATACATGTACTCACTCAAATATACAAAGTTTGTATTCTTATATGACCAATAGTCCTACCATTCATTAATTAATTGATCCGACTCAGCAAATGCTACATTTATGTACTCACTCAAATAAACAAAATGCAGTCGCTGGACAGATGTAAAAGACATTGAGAAGTAAGACCAACACAATCTACAATTCACTAAGCTAAATCTATAATACATTCCACACATTTGACAAAAAATGCAACTCAATACAAAGTTAGAAAAACTCAATGAAAGAAGTACCAGTAGCAAACACCCACAGTCCATCCAGATAACATTAAAAGACGGTAAGGGAGCACTGCACACTATCAAACACTCGAATTGTCTGGAAATGTCTAACATTCAATTTAAGGAACTCTTGAACATCCAAAAAAATGAACTAAAAAAGGACAAACTGAAACCACGTGAAAGGGTAGATGTACATGTCACATGCAATTCTTAGAATAACTTTCAAACTTTAATATTAGAATAATAATGTACATGTACCTATTGGGGGAAATGACTAAATTCTAGATATCACACGCTTTGTCGGATCTTAAGGAAAGCTCGTGTTAATAACAAACAGTGAATGTGTGCATTTCGTGATGAACCAAGCTTTTTTTTTATCTATTAAAGTGTCATATTTAGTAATTTTCTATTATCGCCTATTTCCTAAAGCAACTAAATGAAATGCCTTAGAAAGCAACATTAGAACTAAATGAAATATTAGAAGCTGTTTGCAGATAAACAAACTCTTTGAGGACGGCATGTCGCTGAAAGTCGCTGCATTGGTGTATCATGACGAAGGTCGGCATGATACTTGCCTGCAGCACTGGCGAGTTACTCGCTGGGGCCGCGTTCATGAGGACCAAGGGCATGATGCATTAAGGCTCTATGCCGTCCATAAAGTGTTCAAGTGTAGTGGCGTGATTTTCTTAGTGTATGGAAGAACTGAATCAATATTGACAAAAAAAAATCACCTTTTTTTTAATGAAAAAAAAAATTGATCGGAACCTGTCTATCTTACATCGTAAGCATCATGAACATATCGGTTGTTTACTTAATGGAAAACTGTCAGCAAACTTTTTATTTCACTTAAATATCTTCTGGGTTTCAAATTAAGCTGGTGTCGTTTTGAGTGTGGTAAGTGGTGGGGAAAAGGAAAAGTAAACCCTTTATGGACAGCACGCTGCCTTGATGCTTTATGCCTTTTGACGACATGATGCATGAATGCAGCAGTGACGAGTAACCAGTGCTAGATGAATGCATCATACCGACCTACGGGGTCGATACACTCCCAGAGGCTTGTCATGAGGCCAAAAAAAAAAGAGTTGTGTTCAGGTATCCCTAGCGACCCTATTGTTTTGGCCCTTCCCAATTTTTTTTTTTTTTTTTTGCAAGGCATTTTTGTGTTTTTTTCTACCAAAAAACACTTTTTTTTACTGAAATATTTTTTCTCATAAAATAATACGAAAATGGGAGGAATTTTGTCTCAAAATCCTTAAAAAAAAATTGGTAAAAAAAAATCAAAAAATCTACCTACCTACCTTTTTTTTTGGGCCATGTTACCCGAACACAACTTTTTTTTTTTTGACATGATGCATGAATGCAGCAGTGACGAGTAACCAGTGCTAGATGAATGCATCATACCGACCTACTCCCAGAGGCTTGTCATGATGCATCAAGGCATTGGGGCATCATGCATCATGGTGACATAAATCATTGAGGCATCATGCCGTCCTCAAAGGGTTAACGTGGAAGAAGGAGGCATGCATAAAGAGGGTATGGTTTTATCTCTTAACCCTTTAAGGACAGCATATTGCCTTAATGTGCTTTGCTCTTTGTCAATGTGATACATAAATGCAGCCCCTGGGGAGTGACTCGCAAGCACAGGCTTAAACTGATCAGCAGCTTGGTTATACCGGGGGTATATAACTATATATACTAGCAGAGTTAGATGCCCATCATCTTTATACCCTAGATGGCCTTACTGTACCATGTATCTAGCCATGGACAGTAGCGCCGTCTAGGTTGCACTCTACGAACTGCCTCGTCCACCATCATCTTTAGACTTAAGATGGTGCCACCGGTCTATGGCCCAACACATGGTACAGTAGGGCCATCTAGGGTATTAAGATGATGGGCGTCTAGCTGTGTCAGACCCTGTGTCATCTACCCCCAAGTACAACCAGGCTGATCAGTTTAAGCCTGTGCTCGCAAGGGTTGCATTCATGCATCGTGCTGACCTTACTGCAGCTTTAAGACAACATGATACCGTCCTTAAAGGGTTTACACCTATTAAAGTTACAACATGCACGGCCTGTGGCGCCACCTAGTATCGCCTACTCACATCGGTGTTCAGAGACTTTTGAATCTGCGCTCTCGCTCGGGCAATCTCACTCACTAAACCGGAACTCTGTCAAAGACAGAAATAGTTCACAATTTCTAAATCAAATCAACATTGGGTTTAATTATTTCCAATGTGTGAGATTAAACTTAAAACAATCTGAAAATACAAACATTTCGTTTTTATTTAAATAAAATTTGGTTGCTGTATAAATCTTTCCAATTAAATGAAAATAAGCAAAGAAAATATTCAAATATTTCAGTTGCAGGTTCAACATTGATAAGGTGGTCGATTTGACAAACGGTAATAAAGTTGAAATTCATTCAGAAGTGTTCATATGAAGTCTTTCTTATTTAAATTCAAAATAGAATTGTGGTCATATACCTTAGATTTATTATTACTGACTGTATATTTTTATGTCCTAAGACAACTACTGTAAACATAATTTATTTCGCGCATTTGTATTTCACAGATTGACTATAAAATAGTTTGACAGGGATTGAAATTCGCGCATTTTGGAATGTGGTAGCTATATCATTATACTGGATAAATATTCACGCTGTACCTATTTTCGCAGATTTCCATTTCCGCGAAAATATGTACAGCGCGAAATAAAGTATGTTTACAGTATGTTTATGTCCTAAGACAACTAATTAAATCACATGTCATGATGGACTCAGATACCCTTCTCACTAGAAATTACCTTTCCCTTACTTTTGTGTTCATTTTCACTCAGAGGGAAACTGTGCTTCAGTTAATGATACCTTAACCCTTTAAGGGCCGCATAATGCTTTAATGTGCTGTACCCTTTGTCTGTATAATGAATGAGTAACTCGCCAGGGCTGCATTCATGTATGCTGTCGACCCTACAGGATTTACAATCCTGAAGGATCGGGTATGATGCACCAATGCAGTGCTGGTGAGTAACTCCCCAATGATAAGTTGGTGCATTATGATGACAAATGATCAGAGGCATTATGCGGCCCTTACAGGGTTAAGACGGAAATCCCAGGGGAACAGTAGGAAAAGTAGCACCTCTGTACAGAAGACGGGGTGTGTATGGAGTCAGAACTGTCTAAATAATCTACATATGGAAGGAGAATGTCTAAATTTAGTAAATTTCCTGGACACCCATGTATATTAATATTGGATACCCCTATAGTACCAAGACTACCACCAGGAGTTGGGTGTGGGATAGAGGGGTATTATTCACGGATTACAATTAGTGCATTTTGTAGTTTAGTCCCTTAAGGGCAGCACTATGCACACTCTCGTTCCCAAATCCTTCCAAAGGAAGGCTCTGGCAACAGCCAAATGACTTTGAACTTGGGATTTTGCTGGGTCTGGGCAACCCCTGCTGGTAGCCTGGAACCAGTGGACAGGAACCAGAACGTATGATGGTAGTTTTACCATCAGACTTTCTGCTTCCATTTCCTGTTCCTGTTCGCTGGTTTCAAGCTACCAGAAGGGGTTGCCCAGACCCAGCAAAATCCCAAGTTCAAGGTTATTTGGCTGTTACCAGAGCCTTCCTCCAGAAGGATTTGGGAACGAGAGTACACTATGCTGCCCTCAAAGGGTTAGTAGCTACTTTTAGGCGTCTGCCTTTGTTACGGCTGTTATATCTATACGTCATCCTCATTGTTATAATTAAACACTTAGATGTATGTTAACATGTCTGGTATATCAAGTTCACCCAATTATTATATCTCAATCATTCACACTTATGTATGCTGTTATACTTAGTGTTTTGGTGAAAATCATCACACTATAGACATTTATTTACAGAATCACTTCAGATTTTTGAAAATTAATTTTGACTGATGTAAAAAACATAATTGCAATGAATTTGTATCAGATGATGCCAAAAAAAAATTGTGTTCAGGTATCCATAGCGACCCAATTTTTTTGGCCCTACCCATTTTTTTTTTTGGAAGGTATTTTTGTGGGTTTTTTTGGGCCATGTTACCTGAACACAACTATTTAAATTTATCATTTCAAACTGATCATTTCATAATGAATTGTGATGATGAATCAACATTATTTTTTATTTTCAAGCCTACTGTAAATTCATCTTTTTAAACAGACCGTTTCATAATATTTGTGATGATAAATCAACATTATTTTTGGCCTGACTTACGGCGGGGGCGGCGGAGGAGCAGGTGCCGGCTAGCGTCTCCTGGTACTTGGTCTCAGCGTCTTCATAACGCCACTTGTCGAACCAGATGTTCTCGTGCATTAAGGGCTCCATGTTGACCATGTTCTGGAAATAGACAATTTGATGAAGTCAGGGGATGGTACTTTTTTAACAACAGGAAGTAGCAGCATGAACACATGACTTCATTAGATGTGTCTGATGAGAGGGACTGGGAGGGACAATAGGGGCGGATTTCGCCCCCCCCCCCCATAGTCGGCCCAGAAATTTCACCCCCAGGGCTGTCAACCCTCACGCATTGGGCGTGAGACTCACGCATTTGGACCCTTTCTCACGCTCTCACGCAGGAGTAAAGCAATCACACGCATTCCTGAGATTCTGGGCTTTCCAGAACTGAAAGAATTTTTTAAATACTCCAACTCGAACCAAAGTTACAAAGATGCTTTCAGAACACATCAAATTGCACCATTTGACATCTTAATTTTCAAAGTTTTCTGGGGGGGGGGGGGGGGGGGCATGCCCTTAGACCCCCCTACCTTGGTCGCAGCGCTGCGCTTTCGAACCACGGTGCTTCGCGCCCCGTTATGTTCACTCCCACTTTATCAGTTTGGCAAAGTCTCACTCTTGCTCATTCCCAAAAGTTGACAACCCTGCACCCCCACAAAAAAAACACAAGATCACTCCCTAAAGCATGAAGGAACCGATGTTTCACCCTTCTGAGGCTGCTTTAACTAGCCCTTGAAGCCTTTTTTTTGGGGGGGGGGGCGTGTTAGACCACACCTCCCCCCCCCCCTCAAATCCACCAATCTTTAATTTAGTTTAAAAGCTAATGTTTACAACAGTGTCAATATACGCTGAATGACATAGCTTTACTATGACTTCAATATTGTTTAGAATAAACACCACACCGTTTAACACACATTCTGATACATACAGTGGTACACCTTTGAAGAGACAGCCACAGGCACCATCGAGATGAGTGACTGATAAACATGAGTGACACACTTCATTCAACCTACTTTGACAGGTGTCAACTTTCCCATTTTAGTCCCCTCAAAATCACACTTCAAATAATCATAATATACTAAAACAACCGTATGGAGACGATAATAAATAATTCATGACACCACTGTGCTTTTATATGGAGGTAGAAATCATGGAAACAATATATAAAACCCGACTTACATGTGAGATTTCAGAAAAGGTTGTGCAAATGGCCACGATACCGGCGGAAGGGAACCACGTGAGCAGTTCCGGTGAGAATCTGGGATTGTAAGCGCGGTTTCTATTGGTCGATATTTGGAAAAGTTAGATCATGATTTGGCCCGATAACTACAAATTATTAACATCAAAAATCAAATATGATGCAGATATATTGTTTTAGTGGTGTAATACTCTAGAAAAGGGATATTCTTCCCGGGAAAAATAAATAGCTTTAACAATAGTACCGCAACAAATTTAGTCTTACGAAGAAAATTCTATATTTCTTTCACAAAAATAATAGTTTAGACATATATTTCAAATTTTTCTAGATGTAGTCATAAGAAACATATACTATGTATATATATTGTACAAATTCTACCAGATAATACCCAAGGTTATGTTATTTCAGGAATTATTGGCACTTATTTATTAAGTTTAAGATCGCGACTCCTTGCTGATATTGCAGAAACTTCCGGTGAATCCACACGTGTGTTCTTCGGAAAACAACTCAAGATGGAAAAGAAACGAAAACAGTGGAAGAATAAAGGGAAATCGGGGAAAACAAATAAGCACAAGAAGAAAGGAGGCGACGACGATGAGGGGTTCGAAGAAGTCAGCACTGACTTGAATTTAGGAGGCGATGTGTTGACATTTCACGTAAGCACTCACAGTCACACTCACTCAGTCACTGATCATTTTGTTTGTGATCTCTTCGGGTCTCGATTCACACCGTCACTATAGCCTAGGCCGGTGATATACGCACATCCTCGAGGTGCGAATAAGGATTTCTATTCGCACCTCCAGGAGGTGTAGGCTAGTTTCACTATTTGGACCTCGAGGAGGTGTAGATATCAGACAGTAGGAAGGCCCTGCTATTCACACATCCTCGACTCTCGAGGTGTGGATACAAATTATTTCTTATTCGCACCTCCAGGAGGTGTGGCTGGTATTTCTTATTCACACCTCCAGGAGGTGTCAGCAAGGATTCTTATTCACACCTCAAGATGGAAGGGGGGGGGGGTGACTTTGAAAAAAAAAAAAAAAAAAGTTTTTTTGTCTTTCTCTCTCCCCACACCCCTCCCCCAGGAATTCGGACAAAAAAGGGGGGGGGGATGACATTATAGGCCTAGGCCCAAGCCAATGTCCTGGGGGTATTTAAAAATTACAGCCCCCCCACCCAAAAAAAAGTTGTAATAACTTTTTTTAGCCCCCCCCCCTAGTAGCCCCCCCCCCCCCCCTAGTGCCTGGCCCTGGGAGGAAAATTGTTTTCCCTTCTGTACCCCCCCCCCCCTCCCCCTCAGGTCAGAAATTGTGCCCCGGTGTAGCGTAGTATAAGGGAGTGAACAACAGGGTGGGTGGTGGGTTTCCGCACCGAGCGCAGGGCGCAAAATTCTTTACACCCCACCCCCCCGGTGTCAAGGGGTCAACATTTTTTACCCCCCCCCCCCCTTAGGGTCGAAAATCGGCTCGCACACGGGCCCTTTGAAGCATAGTTACGCACAGGCTTTTTGGCTCAAAACAGGTTAAATTTGTTGACCCCCCCCCCCAAAAAAAAGAGGTTCAACATTTTTTGACCCCTCCCCAGGTCAAGGGGTCCAAATGTTTTTGACGAGGGGGGGCGCGAAACATTCCACGCGCTCTCGAGGGGGGGGGGCGTAAAAATATTTCGGCCCTCCGCGCGAAATCTCACCACCCCCACCCCTGTAATTAATAAATGAACACTCCCTTAAAAAATGATCACTCCCTAAAACGGCCGAACATATGTGGAATTTTGACCCCCCCCCCCCAAAAAAAGGAGTCTGAATCCCCCCCTTCCCTCACCCTGCTAAACCTCCCTGAGGTGTGAATAAGAATTTAGCTCACACCTCCTCGAGGTCCGAATAGTGAAACTCAGCCTACACCCCCAACCGACCCTTCGTTTTAGGGGCCGACCCACATTTTTTTGGGACATTTTTTTAATTTTTGAGGAAATTTATGACATTTTTGGCGTTCTTACTACTAAAATTGACTTTTTTGACCCAAAAAAAAAGTTGCAAAAAAAAAAAATCCGACCTACCGACCCTGTTCATTTTTGGCCATGTTACCGGAACACAACTTTTTTTTTCTAGGCCTTATCCGCAACTCGAGGATGTGCGAGTAAGGAACGCTATACGGACATCGTAGAGGTGCGAATATCACCGCCCGTCACTATAATCAGAGACATATCTCTGCTATATATAGTCACAGTGTGACTGTCACACTCACAACACCAGTCTCAACTCTCAGCCCAATGCTATCTACGGCCCATGCAATGCCCATGGGCTGGGAGCTCTTTTGACTCGTCCATCAGATTTGTGGCGCAAAATGTGTGTATTGGGTAATAGTACATGTACTAATACACACCCAACTATAAATAAAGTTTATTATATAATAAACATTCTTATCTAGAACAGATTTCAGGGGGTAAGTTAGGGAGTGTTCATTTATTAGTTACAGGGGGGGGTGGTGGCGTAAACATGTCCGACCCCTCAGGAGGGGGGGGGGGCATAACAAAGTCTGAACCCTCTTGAAAGGGGGGGCCCTTTTAAGCAAAAAAGCCCTCACGTTGCTATAGTTCAAAGGGGGGGCAAAAAATTTTCCGCGCTTTCGGCGAGGGGAGGGGGCGTAAAATTAATTTGCGCCTCCGCTCGAAATCTCACCACCCCCCCCCCTGTAATTAATAAATGAACACTCCCTTAGGCTTAGGCTTAGAGTTGCAGATACACGGGACAGCCTGTCTAGTAAGGATATACTATAGTCTAAATATATACTGAGTATAGTCATAATAGTGTAGTGACGATTTCAGGAGGCAAGAGAGGCATAACAACAAAACGCACACATACCATTAATCATAATAACAGTGTTGCCACATCATACTTTGAAAAAAGTGAATACTCTATTTCAGCAATTTTCTAGATTCATTCTTTAATTTATTTAGACCAAATACTTTATTCATTTTCAAGAAAAGTGGAGAAATTTGCCCTAAAGTTCAGGATTTTAGACATTGAATACTTTGTTTTCAAGAAAAGTTGAATTTCCTGGGCCAAAATGGCCATGGACAGCAGAACAAGCATGTACACAATTTTTATCTTTCAAGGGGCAACATTTATTTTTTACCTGCTGACGCACAAAAGTCAACCCAGATTTCATTCCCTCCCCTGCTTCTGATTTTTTTTTAATTGCCAAAAAGGAATGCACCACTAAGATTTTACAGAAAATAAAAAATTTCTGGGACCATGATTATACTTTATTTATGCTTTATTTAAGCTGGATTTATACTTTTTTTCTTGAGCGCTGATACTTTATTTTCATGAAGGACCAGTGGCAAAACTGTGATAAGGCTAATCTATTCAGGCTGTTGTACATGAATATAGATAACCCGTAATACAAAACTTAAAACTTGTCTCATTAGGATGATGCGGCGGACATGGGGATGGACTCGGACTCAGAGTTGACCGACACAAGGAAACTGGTGCAGCAGCAAAACAGGAAGAACAAGAAGTCGGGCGGCTTCCAGGCCATGGGTAGGACCACCTTGATATTATAACCCTTAAGGCCTAAAATAAAAGGAGTGTTTCTGGTAAACCCTAACATACCTAAGGCCTAAAAAAAAAAAGTTGTGTTCCGGTAACATGGCCAAAAATAAACAGGGTCGGTAGGTGGGATTTTTTTTTTTGACAATTATTTTTGGTCCAAAAAGTCACTTTAAGTAGTATAGATGCCAAAAATGTTATAAATTTCCTCAAAATAAAAATAAAAATGTCCCAAAAAAATGTGGGTCGGCCCCAAAATCGTAGGGTCGGATGGGATACCGGAACAAACTTTTTTTTAGGCCTAACTAAACAGGGCCGATCCTTTTTTGAGGGGAAAAAAAATCCTCCTACCTATTAGAGTGATCCTGTTATACCTTTCGTAAATTAATGTCCGGAATAATTTCCGTTAGTTTTGACGTGCAGGCTCCACCAAAAAAGGACTATCTAAATATACTAATAGACCAATGAAGTCTTAGGAGATCTCCACCAATAATTCTCTATAGACTAACAGATGATGGTGCAACGAATATGTAATCATTTGTTTCCACCCTTTCGTTTCCAGGTCTCTCTCATGGCGTCTACAAAGGCGTCTTCCAGAAAGGTTACAAGATGCCCACACCCATCCAGCGCAAGGTGGGCATTTAAAATATGAACATATACATAAAACCTCCATCTCTAAACGTATGCATATGGGAAGACCTCTATACAAAAGTTCATGTCTTCGATTTCGAGGAAGAAAGTGCATACATTATCACGGTGAAACATAATAAAACTTTTCCTACTTCTTTTTCGGAAATACCCCCCCCCCCTCCCCCAGCAGTTCCGTTAATATTGAATTACATCAACTGTTACTTATAACGAAATCTCCCATTCCTAAAAAGTAAAATGGATTGAATAGCAGAAATTTTAAATAAGAGAAGATCGCGACAAAAACATGGGCATCTTTGGTCTCTTCTTTTGTAAAAAAAAAAAAAAGATAAAAAATAATAATAATAAAAGTGTTTAAACATTTTATTTTATTTTATTTTAAAAAAAGTAATTAAAAGATTAAAAAAAAGAATTACCGTATTCGACGTAATAAGCGCCCTGGGGGCTTAAAATATTATTTTAAGTGGAAAAATCGACCCCAAATATTCATTTTAATAAGCGCCCCCCCCCCCGGCTGTATTTTTTCACCTCAGTAGCCTCTATTAGGCTTCTACTCAGCCCGATGCCTTCACACCTGGCTTTGCCTTAACACCTGCACAGGTGTGAAGTGTTTCAATTCATACAACGTGTGAAAAACAGAAACAAAATCGGAGGGAAAAAATCTGAAAAAAGGGGGGGCGCTTATTAGGTCGAATACGGTATACATCTAACTGTTGTGTTTTGTTGTAGACGATCCCGCTGATCATGGAGGGTAAGGACGTGGTTGCCATGGCGCGGACGGGTAGCGGTAAGACGGCCGCCTTCCTCATACCCATGTTTGAGAAGCTCAAGGCCCACTCGGCACAGTCGGGTTGTCGCGCCATCATCCTCTCCCCCACCAGGGAGCTCGCTGTGCAGACCTGCAAGTTCACCAAGGAGGTAAGACCTAAAAAAAAATTCCTAAAAAACTTTTGGAAATTGTTTTAAATTCATTTATTTTTTGAAAAAAGAAATAGGATTTTTTGTTAAATGAGATGATTTTGAAAAAAAAATTCTTCTTATTCCTATTGATTCTCTCAGATCAAACAAATCTTATTTTTTGTTATGAGTTCTCGAAGAACTTTTGTCAGAGGCTGCGTTAAAAAAAAATTGTCACTCGCTCCACTTTTCCATCTAAAAAATCCACTGGCTACCTGCGTGTAGTATAATACATGCAGGTGTAGGCATATCTACTCTGTGAGCCAGGTGGGCACCAGGCTTGGCCAAAATCTAACGCATAGTCCCATTCAGTCCTGTAGGTGGCGAATTGCATTATGTAAAACACAGTGGAAGACAGAGGTGTCACCTCACAGAAATTCCCTGAACCTGGATGATTGACAGGCCTTTAATTGGCCTACACCTGCGTGTATTATACTACACGCAGGTAGCCAGCGTAAAAAATCCAATGACAAAAAAGAAATGAAATGTCGGTTGGTCGATTTTTACCTCTTTAATTACAATTTTTTTTAAATTTAATAAAAGATATATTGTTAAGTTTGAATTAACGGCTTTGATATCTCCATGACAGATCGGGAAGTACACGGGCCTGAAGGCAGCCGTCATCCTGGGAGGAGACAGGTAAGGGGTTTCAAGTGTCAGAAAGTGTAGGACATTACAATGGATTATAGATGATACAAGTAGGGATGTCATCGATACTCACTATATCCACATATCGTTATTTCTAAAATGATGATATAAATCGGATTGATATTTCTGTTATATCGATATCTTTGACCAGCTGAATTTCAGCTTTCTAACAGTGAAAAAAACCCTCAGATATTCCTATTAGAGGCCAAGCTATAGTAATTTAAGCAATATATGAGAAATTGGCAGGAAAATTGGCTTGTAATCGGGATATTCCAGATATAGTCTCAAAGAGACGGCATATATCTATATAGACGTAGTCTGAGAGCCTGGCCCTCTGCCATATCCTGCCTATGTATTACAATAATTTACTATTTAAAGATTTCTTTGGCCAAAAACAACACGATAAAACTTATCCAAATATCGACATATATCCAAATATCCAGACCAAAAATCGTGATAATCGGAATCGGCAAAAAAATGGATGGCAATGACATCCCTAGATACAGGGTAAACGACATGTGTGAAGTAGGCCTACGAGTTAAATAAGTATGGGGTTAGATATATGCAGTGTTGCCGAAAACGTTTTCCGGGTCCAGGCCAAAGTTACTTGCGTTTTGGGATCTTAGGTAGGCCGTTTTTCTCTCACACAGGTCATATGTCCTCGGTATTTTGTAGGGACTTACTCTTAACTTTCCTTTATATATATCAACTTAAAAAATCCATTGCAAGACCATGAATATGGCCGGCATTTAAGGGTCCTACCCCGGCCATTAAAATTCTATGCCGGCTTTTGCTGTGAGTGATTGTGCCGCTGTCATTTCGGCAACACTGTACATATACATGTACATATATTCTGCAAAGAATAAAATCGTCCAGAAAATCAATTAGAATTTGTATCAATGTTTGGTTCTCATTTGCAGCATCGAGGACCAGTTTGCTGCACTGCACGAGAACCCGGATGTGTGAGTATTGGTTCCTGAAATAGGCATTTAATATTTATAATGATTTAAAAAATTAATACAATTTGAACATCTGAATAGATTTAGAACTGACCCCACTAGGGCGGGAGAGGGGGGGGGGGTATTTCTCCTGCAGGTCCACCAAATAACCTCCTTTAAGACCCTAGAACAAAACGGGAAAAATCACATTTTAATGTGTTAGAAAATTCCAGAATTCTATTTATGCTTGGCGCATGGACAAGGGTCAGCTGGCCTGGGAGCCCCCTGTAAAAGACCCCCTGTAAAGTGCCCCCTGTAAAAGGCCGGTAGAGGTTAGTCTGCCCTGCCTGGTATAGCCGTCCCCTGGGGTTGGCTAACTGAGACCAGGTTCGGTCCGTATGGGCCCTGTGGACCTGCTGACCAGCCTTCGGCTGTGTTGGTTTTAAAACTATATCATCATCATTAGCTAACTAAGAATGCTATATTTATGTTACAATATTGTGTTTGCAGCATCATCGCCACCCCGGGTCGCTTCATGCACGTTCTGGTGGAGATGGAGCTCAAGTTGTCGTCCATCGAGTACATCGTGTTTGACGAGGCCGACAGGTAGGTGCCGCCTTCTCAGCTAGCGTAACGTCCCGCGGCCCCAAATTTCCAGTTTGATACATCCCCCCCATACCGTAAATTCTCGCGTAGAAGCCGCGGCTTGTACGCGAGTCAGACTCAGCTTTCTTTTGATACCAAACATGCCTATATAGGGTGCGGCTTATACGAGAGTTTTTATTAGTATACTACAGTACCAAAATCGCAATATTCAGACCCCCTCTGCGGCTTATATAATTTGTCAGAGTTAGGGGTGCGACTTATACGCGAGAATTTATGGTAGCTGTCTTATACAGACTACTGGCTATGCAAGGCTTCTACTCACCGCAATGCCTTCACAATTGCCAACTTATAAGCCAAACCTTCCTATAAGTCAAACCTTCGCAGCTACCGTAAATTCCCATGTACAACACACGGATGTACTACCTGTGTGTTGTACGCAAACCAAACTCGCTTGTATAAGCCGCACCCTATACTGGCATGTTTGGTATCAGATTAAGGCTTGGTCTGAAGCACTCATACAAGCTTTAGCTGCTACACGAGAATTTACAGTATAGCCTAACGCCACCCCCCCCCCCTCCCCTGCTATGTTTCAGACTATTCGATTTTGGGAGAAACTTCCCGCACCTAGGGTCTGAAAAAGTTTTAGTACTATACTTACAAAAACCCTCGCATTGCCCGCACCTATATTTTGAGAATATTATATAACCCACACTAGAGGTTTGGTTCACATATAATCCGCGGGTTATACGCTGGAATTTACAATACTTTGTACAATATTTTGCCCAAATAAAACCTTATAAAAAAACAAAACATATTTCCATTGCAGTCTGTTTAAGATGGGTTTCCCTTGCCAAGGTTACTTACCTTATACATGTATTCATTCAATTGATAATTCTCCCGTGCTGTTTTATGTAGTAAACTACAGGGCAGTTTATGGAATTTAGAAATTAAAAAATATAATTGGAGTGGGCTATGTTCGCTGTAACGCTATGAAACTAGGTCAAGCCCACTCTTATATAGTCACCCTGTTTTTTTGTGCAGACATGTTTTGCCTGATCTGTTACAACTTGATGAAATATCCTGTGGACTATTTGAGCTATATCATTCTTTTGCAAAACACCTCAGGTATCTATATCTGTAAAAAGAAATGGGAAAAAAAGAAGTTAAATCACCTAAAATAAGAGATTTCTTTAAAAAACTGAAAAAAAACTCAGATTCTGCCAAAAAAAAGTGAATGTTGGGAGAATGTAATTTTCTACATGATTTCAGTATTGTACCATTTCAAGTATTGTTCTGTTGTATTCCCTACTAAAAATGGTGATAACTCATGTCCTTACTTTGATGAAAATACTTTGCATGAAAACAGTATTTTGATGTGAAGTTTGCATTTGCTTCGCGTATTTCTCATATCTGCGGTCGCGGATACTCCCAAGCTGGCCCCTGCTCCTATTAGTAACTGTGTTTTGTGCGTCAATCTCTTATGCCGACGAGTCAATATCTCGCTAACTACTCCGTTTTGGAGGCTCAGACCTGTCCCATTATCTTTATTTTCGAATTTTAGGCCGAAAACATGTGCTGGGGGGTTGAAATGATGAACATTTAGGTCATTTAGAGCATATTTATCGATTCGAATTCTATCAATATATTTCCTTGCCGCCTGCCGCCAAAATGGCGGCGGCTGCAGCGTGATTTCTGAGTGTCCAATCAGCACACAGCTTAGTGGTCACGTGATCGTTTTTCCAACATGGCGGGCGTCAACTCGCATCGCTTCGAATCGATAAATACACTCAAAATAGCGAAAAAAAGGCCCTATTTCAACCCCCAGCACATGTTTCCGGCCTTAAATTCGAAAATAAAGAGAATGGGGCAGGTCTGAGCCTCCAATACGAAGTAATTCATCAAATATAGACTCGTCGGTACGCCGAAAATTGTCACAACAACAATTTCCGAATCTCACGTGACCCCAGCCCTGACTTCTGATTGGTCGAGAGGTGAATCACGCCAGAGCCGCCGTCTTTCTGCCACTAAGATGTATCAATTTGCAGCCGCTACTAAGATGTATCAATTTGCAGCCGCTACTAAGATGTATCAATTTGCAGCCGCTACTAAAATGTATCAATTCGCTGCCTACTAAAATGTATCAATTTGCTGCCGCTACTAAAATGTATCAATTTGCTGCCGCTACTAAAATGTATCAATTTGACCTAGGCTAGGCTATTGAAAACAAAGAGGGGGGGGGGGGCACCGGGACTATAATCAATTCTCTCAATGTAGGCCTACTAGCTATAGCTTGGCCTATTTTATTTATAGCCCCCCTACCCTTGCTGAAGCCAAAAAAAAAACACAAAAAAAAATAAATTATTTAGCACCTTTTCTGCCCGAGATCCTCTTTTATAGCACATTTCCTCCCCAAATTCCTCTTTATTAGGACCTTTCCTGCCCCTAATCCTCTTTTATAAGGCTAGGCCTACTTTTAGCTTGAGGGGATACCGCTTTTGTCATTAGAAAGTCAAATGGATTATCTAATTTGAGTACAGTACGTTTTTTCTCATTTCTGACAGCAGAATCGTAATCGCCAGAAGAAGCTACCCTAATTTCATATATTGGAAGTCATGTATAATCGAATTCCAGGTGGTAGCTGTAGGTGAGCAGGTGGCTGTGGGAAAGTAGGTGGCTGGGGGCGAGCAGGTGGCTGTGGGCGTCAGCGCCCGGCAGCGCGTAACCGCTGTTTTACGTCTCGGCCGAAAAAGCGAGTCGATCAGAGCGTCAGCAGCGACACCATCTTCGTTGCAGCTTCGCTTCGAGTTCGACGTGTCGGGTTGGCCGGGGGGGGGGGGGCGGCGTGAGCTGCAGATGATGTTGCCTCCAAAACCGATTTTGCCCCCAAAACCGATTTTGAGCCCCAAAACGATTTGACCCAAAAACGATTTTGAAGTTCTCCTACCCTTCCGAAAATCGGGCCGATCGGAGCGTAAACAGCGAAGATATTTGCGATTTTCGTTTTGTCGGATTATATTGGTACTCCGTTTATCCCGTTCTCCCTTTCTCCCTTTCTCCGTTTATCCCGTTCTCCGTTTATCCCGTTCTCCGTTTATCCCGTTCTCCCTTTCCCTGTTTATACCTTTCCCCGTTTATCGTTTATCCCGTTATCCGTTTGTCGTTTATCACGTTCTCCGTTCATCCCCTTCTCCCTTTATCCTGTTCTCCCTTTCTCCGTTTATCCCCTTCTCTTCCTAAAATCTTCCTATATAAATTCAATTCCTATTGGGACTAGGCCTACTTTTAGCTTGAGGGGATAATAAAATCTTCCTACATAAATTCAATTCCTATTGGGACTAGGCCTACATTTTAGCTTGAGGGGATAATAAAATCTTCCTATATAAATTCAATTCCTATTGGGACTAGGCCTACTTTTAGCTTGAGGGGATAATAAAATCTTCCTACATAAATTCAATTCCTATTGGGACTAGGCCTACTTTTAGCTTGAGGGGATAATAAAATCTTCCTACATAAATTCAATTCCTATTGGGACTAGGCCTACTTTTAGCTTGAGGGGATAATAAAATCTTCCTACATAAATTCAATTCCTATTGGGACTAGGCCTACATTTTAGCTTGAGGGGATAATAAAATCTTCCTACATAAATTCAATTCCTATTGGGACTAGGCCTACATTTTAGCTTGAGGGGATAATAAAATCTTCCTACATAAATTCAATTCCTATTGGGACTAGGCCTACTTTTAGCTTGAGGGGATAATAAAATCTTCCTATATAAATTCAATTCCTATTGGGACTAGGCCTACATTTTAGCTTGAGGGGATAATCAAATCTTCCTACATAAATTCAATTCCTATTGTGACTAGGCCTACTTTTAGCTTGAGGGGATAATAAAATCTTCCTACATAAATTCAATTCCTATTGGGACTAGGCCTACTTTTAGCTTGAGGGGATAATAAAATCTTCCTACATAAATTCAATTCCTATTGGGACTAGGCCTACTTTTTTAGGCCTACTTTTAGCTTGAGGGGATAATAAAAGTCCGAAAAAAGTCGAAAAAAGAGGATCCACTCTCGACGAGATTATTTATGTCCCGCGACATTCCACTAAGAACACTACATTTTAGCCCTCAAGCCCTTCCTTGTTTTGGATCAAAATTACAATTAGGAAAATTCCAAGATGGCTGCCAAGATGGCCACCAAAAACTCAAGATTGTCTGATTTCCTTGTGTGATACATGGATTTTAGGGTTATCTAGGGTGTAGAATCCATATTTTGGGTCAAAATCACAATTTGGAAAATTCCAAGATGGCTGCCAAGATGGCCGCCAAAAAGTCAAGGTTGTCTGATTTCCTTGTGTGATACATGGATTTCATGGTTATCTAGGGTGTAGAATCCATATTTTGGGTCAAAATTACAATTTGGAAAATTCCAAGATGGCTGCCAAGATGGCCGCCAAAAAGTCAAGATTGTTTGATTTCCTTGTGTGATACATGGATTTCATGGTTATCTAGGGTGTAGAATCCATATTTTGGGTCAAAATTACAATTTGGAAAATTCCAAGATGGCTGGCAAGATGGCCACCAAAAACTCATGATTGTCTGATTTCCTTGTGTGATACATGGATTTTAGGGTTAACAAGGGTGTAGAATCCATATTTTGGGTCAAAATTACAATTTGGAAAATTCCAAGATGGCCGCCAAAAAGTCAAGATTGTCTGATTTCCTTGTGCGATACATGGATTTTAGGGTTATCTAGGGTGTAGAATCCATGTTTTGGGTCAAAATTACAATTTGGAAAATTCCAAGATGGCCGCCAAAAAGTCAGGATTGTTTGATTTCCTTGTGTGATACATGGATTTCATGGTTATCTGAGGTGTAGAATCCATATTTTGGATCAAAAATACAATTTGGAAAATTCCAAGATGGCTGCCAAGCTGGCCACCAAAAACTCATGATTGTCTGATTTCCTTGTGTGATACATGGATTTTAGGGTTATCTAGGGTGTAGAATCCATATTTTGGGTCAAAATTACTATTTGGAAAATTCCAAGATGGCCGCCAAAAACTCAAGATTGTCTGATTTCCTTGTGCGATACATGCATTTTAGGGTTATCTAGGGTGTAGAATCCATGTTTTGGGTCAAAATTACAATTTGGAAAATTCCAAGATGGCCGCCAAAAAGTCAAGATTGTTTGATTTCCTTGTGTGATACATGGATTTCATGGTTATCTGAGGTGTAGAATCCATATTTTGGATCAAAAATGCAATTTGGAAAATTCCAAGAAGGCTGCCAAGATGGCCACCAAAAAGTCAAGATTGTCTGATTTCCTTGTGTGATACATGGATTTTAGGGTTATCTAGGGTGTAGAATCCATATTTTGGGTCAAAATTACAATAGCTCTCTAACAACATAGCCCACTCCTTTAGTTAACATTAGTGTTACTCTATAGTAGCTATAGTTTTAAACCACTATATATTTTCCAATTCTAACCTGGACCCATGAGCGTAGAGTTCAACGTAGGGGAAAAAAAAGACTTTCACATTGGCCCAATCTCATGAGACACAGCCATATACTTTGTACAGTATTTTGCCCAAATAAAACCTGATAAAAAAAAATTAAATTAAAAAAATGTCCTTTTGCAGGCTGTTTGAGATGGGTTTCCAGGAGCAGCTGGAGGAAATCCTGAGTCGGGTCCCTGAGAACCGCCAGACGCTGCTCTTCTCGGCCACGCTACCCAAACTACTGGTCGAGTTTGCCAAGGCCGGCCTCCACGACCCCACCCTGGTCCGTCTGGATGTCGACACCAAGCTCAGCGACCAGCTCAAGGTTAGTGTCTATTCTCCGAGTCTGACAATGACTTCCGCTCAAAATTTCCGCCATTTTGTTGGGGGACGTATAGCGTTGTAGGGCCCGGACGGAGCACTCGAATCTGTTGATTCTGATCAAATATGTGTCCAAACTAGTAAATACTCTCGGATTAATCAAGAAATATGTATTCATCTTGATAGTTTCAAGATTTTAGAAGCCTAACATAGTGCAGGGCTGCCAAGTAGTACGCTTTTGGCGTATTAGTACGCTTTTTGGACCCATTTTGAGCCAGAATACGCTTTTACATTTTGAGTACGATTTAGTACGCTTTTGAGGTATGCAGTACGCATTTTGGCTTTAATTGGCTATTATTTCATATATATTGAGTACACATTTTAGTTCTAGATAATTCTCACTTTAATTGAGGCCACCTTTTATTGATAACTTGGATTACGGGCACTTAGAGTTAATATTTTTGGGGGCGGGAGGAAAAAAAAGAAGAAAAAAAAGCTGCTATTCAGTACTAAAATTGTCCAGGGGCGGGAGGGGGAAAAAAAAAAAAGTCTTGTTTTGGCTATCAAATGTAGGTATATTGACTCTGAGGAATAATGAAGGTATTTTGAGGAATATTCCGAATTTTGAAAGCCTAATTCTGGGTGTCTGTCAGTCAGCATGCACTTTTTTTTCTTTTTTTTTTTGCTGAAATTCTCAAAAATCCCAGCGGAGGGGGGTAAAAAAAAAAAAAAGTTGGTTTCAGGTAAGATGGTCAGAAAATGTAGGGTCGGTATGTTGGATATTTTAGTTTTTTTAACTTCTTTTTTTTTAAACATGAAAGTACTGGCCAGCCTCTCCGAAGACACTAAAATTGACCCCAAAAAGGGTAAAAATACAGAAATTTCTTCAAAATTGCATAAGAAAAAAGTGCTATAATGGAACAGACAAATTATCGTGTTTTTGTTCATGTTATATTAATGCAGGCACCCTAAATCAAAAGTACGCATTTAGTACGCTTTTGGGGGGAAGGGAGTACGCTAAATACGCTTTTCAGGCAAAAAATGACCCAAAAAATACGATTTTGGAAGTTTTGAGGTTGGCAGCTCTGCATAGTGTTATTTTGCCACAATCAGCAATTTTTAGGGGCCGTCATATCAAAATCAGTGCATTACTTCCCCCAATAAAATGGCCGCCGATTCTGCGCACAGCGCCCCCTACAGACCTGTGAATCTCTGATATCAGATGTTTGCAAATATTGCCAATACAGATAATGTTATGAGGATTCTGTTGAAACCAACCTAAACACAACTTTATTATGAAAAAAGTCACCCTTTCTTGCTGCACTCGTCCATCGGTACCCTTTAAGGACGACATGTCACTAAGAAGTGCCATTTGTCAGCATGATGCACCAAAGCAGGCCCTGCGAGTAACTCGCCTGTACTGCATTCAAGCTTCATGTCAGCCCTATTGAGTTACCGTATTCGACGTAATGAGCGCCCTCCCCCTAACAGGGGTAGACACTAACATTTTAGACACTGGGCCACCCGGGCCCGCAGCTTCTGAAAGTTACGGGCCCGGGATTAATGCTGTGGACCCGTATATTTCTTAGGGCCTACAGTAAAATGTCTTATTCTCTAGAAACTTTAATAATGGTCCGATTCAAAAGCTGTAAAAACTGGCATGTAGAGCAAAATTAGGCCCTTGCTACGGGCCACCCGGGCCCGTAGCAAGGTAAATAGTCTGAAAGCTACGGGCCCGGACCCAAAACTACGGGCCATTGGCTCCCGGGCCAGCATTAGTGTCTACCCCTGCCTAATAAGCGCCCCCCCCCCTTTTTGGGGAATTGTTAAGACTAGAACAAAGACTCAAATTTCACGATTTTGGAGACAATTAAACTCTTAAGTACTAAAAACGCCATTAAAATGATTTTATAAGCGCCCAGGGCGCTTATTACGTCGATTACAGTAATACATTGTAGTTTAAACATTTTTCAAAACCTTACCTATAAGTTGAATTGAACTCTTAAAAAAAATCGAAAGTACTAAATTAGCAATTTACACTTACCATAAAACCCCTCCTTTAAGACGACCCCGTCTTAAAGATGACCCACTAGTTTGAGAAAAGAAACCGACTTGTAGGAATTAGCCTTTAAAATTAATATCTCTTGAAACCTTTATATTTAAACCCTGCATTAAAGACGACCCCCTGCTATTATCCCTCGGGATAACAACTACCTCGTTCAACTTACCTGACCCCCTACTATTGGGAAAAAATCTTTCTTGTATTAAAAATAATTCCCAAATAAAATTCGTCTTAAAGGCGGGGTTTTACGGTGCACAATTGGTCAAAGTAAGGGTTTGGCTTATATGTGCCAATTTACAGAAAACATGTTTATGTATATTTTAACGAGTCTGCTCTCGGTTGCCAGTTGGCGTACCTCCAGGTGCGACACGAGGACCGGCTGGCCGCCCTCCTCCACCTCCTGCGGAACGTGGTCAAACCCGCCGAGCAAACCGTGCTCTTTGTAGCCACCAAGCACCACGTGGAGTACCTTAATATGGTGAGTAGTAACCGGTGAAGTAAACCGCTGAGTCATGAAGTTAACCGCTGAGTCATGAAGCAAACTGCTGAGTCATGAAGCAAACTTATGAGTCATGAAGCAAACCGCCGAGTCATGCAGCAAACCGTGCTGTTTGTAGCCACCAAGCACCACGTGGAGTACCTCAATATGGTGAGTAGTAACTGGTGAAGTAAACCGCTGAGTCATGAAGTAAACCGCTGAGTCATGAAGTAAACCGCTGAGTCATGAAGCAAACCGCTGAGTCATGCAGCAAACCGCTGAGTCATGAAGCAAATGGTACTGCTTGTAACAAGTACCTCCATATCGTGAGTAGGAATTAATTAAGTAAACCGCTGAGTCATGAAGCAAACCGCTGAGTCATGAAGCAAACCGCTGAGTCATGCAGCAAACCGCTGAGTCATGAAGCAAATGGTACTGCTTGTAACAAGTACCTCCATATCGTGAGTAGGAATTAATTAAGTAAACCGCTGAGTCACGAAGTACACCGCTGAGTCACAAATTAAACTGTTGAGTCATGAATTAAACCGTTAAGTCATGAAGCAAACCGCTGAGTCACGAATTAAACTGTTGAGTCATGAATTAAACCAGTGAGTCATGTAGCAAACCGCTGAGTCATGAAGCAAACTGCTGAGTCACGAATTAAACCATTGAGTCATGAAGCAAACCTCTGAGTCATGAACAAACCTCTGAGTCATGAAGCAAACTGCTGATTCATGAAGCAAACCGCTGAGTCATGAAGTAAACCGCTGAGTCATGAAGCAAACCGCTGAGTCATGAAGTAAACCGCTGAGTCATGAAGCAAATGGTACTGCTTGTAACAAGCACCACGTAGAGTACCTCAATATCGTGAGTAGGAATTAATTAAGTAAACCGCTGAGTCACGAAGTAAACCGCTGAGTCATAAAGCAAGCTGCTGAGTCATGAAGCAAACCGCTGAGTCATGCAGCAAACCGTGCTCTTTGTAGCCACCAAGCACCATGTGGAGTACCTTAATATGGTGAGTAATAACTGGTGAAGTAAACCGCTGAGTCATGCAGCAAACTGGTGAGTCATGAAGCAAACCGCTGAGTCATGCAGCAAACCGCTGAGTCATGAAGCAAACCGCTGAGTCATGAAGCAAATGGTACTGCTTGTAACAAGTACCTCCATATCGTGAGTAGGAATTAATTAAGTAAACCGCTGAGTCACGAAGTACACTGCTGAGTCATTAAGCAAACCGCTGAGTCATGAAGCAAACCGCTGAGTCATGAAGCAAACCCTGCTGTTTGAGCACTGGGTTCATTTCAGAGAGTTAGCGACCAATGTCAACATTGATTTTCTGACAAATCATCCCAAAAGCTGATGTGAAAAATAGCTTTATTTTGTGTTGATTAAAGCTCTAGTAAGTGTTATCATATATATGTGTGTCAGAATTTTTCTTTTGCATTGAATATTGTTAAATGTTCACACTTGGTAAAAAAACAGTTTTTCTCATACTCTCTGTATAAACATTTGCTTTTATTCCTTCATTGTAACACCGTGATACCCACACTGTGTAACATATCATGTAAACCTATGTATATATAGGGTATATAATTGTACTACAAGTCATCGATGCCCAAGGCTACACGTGAGTGTTAATTCTGAAGCCGAAATGGAAATATGTGCGCATTATGAAACAAATTTGTAACTCAAAATCAAATGGATGTTATGAATAAAAAGCTTCTTTTTTTTTTAATTAAAAAAATAAAATATTGTTATTTTGTGTTTAGGTGTTGCGAGAGGCGGGTATGACGTGTTCCTACACCTACAGCTCTCTGGACGCTACCGCACGTAAGATACAAGTCGCAAAGTTCAGGAACGGGAAGACAAAGATCCTGATTGTCACCGATCTGGCGGCCCGTGGTATCGACATCCCCATG
Organism: Harmothoe impar; assembly: GCA_947462335.1. Lineage (NCBI taxonomy): Eukaryota > Metazoa > Annelida > Polychaeta > Phyllodocida > Polynoidae > Harmothoe > Harmothoe impar. Next base: position 64,198,525 of record OX381718.1, on the reverse strand, counting down.
CTCGACAACGTCATCAACTTTAACTTCCCCTCCAAGCCCAAACTCTTCGTGCACAGAGTCGGTGAGTCTGTGGTTTGTCTTTACCTTGTGAAGGTTTTCAAGTTTTTCCTTGATTTCAAGTTGTTTTTTTGTCACAAAGACCTGTACTTGACTATAGACGACATTTATTCAGAGTCCTCAATTAAAACATTTCAAGTTTTTTGAGATTGGTAACTTTCATCCCTGCTTGTGAGGGCCACATACAGTAAAACCTCACTTATGAGTTGATTTTTCTTTCGAGTCAATTTTTCTCCTCAAAAGTCCGAGCGACTTGTAGGTGAGGTTTTGAGAAAAATTTAATGATCTAGAGACTGTTGTCGTTATGATGCAGGATTGAAAATATGTTGAAATTGTCAATATACCAGCCAAGATGTTTGTAAGAGGTTAAGTAAAGATATATATTTGGTCGCCCCTCTTTTTCAGAAAAGAATTCAGTGTTGACCACCTCAGAAGATAGATTTCTCAAACTCCTAACTTGATCCAACGGACTATAATAGATTGTCAACATCAAATCACCTTTCAATATATAAATGAGACCATTTTCAAACCCCTAAAGCCTGGGCGCCTTCTCAGGTCGTCTGGCCCTGCCTACTATGGTACTAGCCCAGGGGGGTAGGACCAGGCAAATAAAAGAACACTTGCTATCCTTTAAAAAGAGTAGGGGACGTGCCCCGGTAGCAGTTTTATCCCTCAACTCATAGATGCTGTAATTCTAGCTCACCTGTAATTCACTTCATAGATTCAATAGATTCGATAGATCCATAGATGCGGTCACTGCTCTATTGGGCAAGCAGCATATACATATCTGTCCTACTACTGCAAGGCAGACTACCACTATTTGTGGCTGACTCCTTCCCAACTTGAGATATGTCCCGTGAGGTACTTGATGTACGTCTGGACATTAAACAAATCAATCAATCAGTTTTCAAAAATCAATCAATTTTCAGGTCGTGTTGCGCGTGCGGGGCGGGCGGGTACAGCCTACTCACTCGTCTCTATGGACGAGATGCCATACGTCCTTGACCTTCACCTGTTCCTCGGCCGGCCCTTCAAACTGGTCGGTCTCAACTCAAAAAAAGGTAATGGACGTTTATGCTGGTAAATACTATAACTTTTGGCAGTTTAATTTGTTGTATATTACCCATTATAATACCTAAAATGCCTGTCTAAAAGATAAGGACGGTTTAATCTGGGTATTTTCCCCTAAATATTACTTCAATTGCCTGTTTTGTAAACGAAGACAGTTTACTTTGTTGTATATTCCATATTATATTCCCTAAATTGCCAGTTTTCTAGATGAGGATGGTTTGATTTGTTGTAATATATTCCCTAAATTGCCAGTTTTCTAGATGAGGATGGTTTGATTTGTTGTAATATATTCCCTAAATTGCCTGTTTTCTAGATGAGGATGGTTTGATTTGTTGTAATATACTGTAAACGTATATATTTTCGCGCAGCTAAATTTTCGCGCACCTAACATAGAAAGACATTTTCGCGCAATGATATTTTCGCGCACCTGTAAGCATCACATAGTCAGCTACATGTCATTTTTTACGGTTTTTAGATCGGACAATTATTAAGGATATTAGAGCCAAAAAGGTCACAAAGTTGCCTTTTTAGACCATTTATGCTATAGTCAAACTTTTCCAAAAGTCACCAGGTCGCTTTTATTATTGTACCAGGTCGCCAGGTCGCCTGGAAAACAACCCAGGTCGCCAGGTCATTTTTGAACCCACTGGAGCCGCCTTATTGAGTCACATATTGTCATTATAGATACAAGTACATTTAAAAACATGTAGTGTTACACATCATTGGAAAGCTAATTTCCTGGGCATAATTTTCGCTCACATCATAATTTCGCGCACTGTAGCATGTGCGCGAAAAACGCGAAAATATGTACTGAGCGAAAATTAATACGTTTACAGTATTCCCTAAATTGCCTGTTTTCTAGATGAGGATGGTTTGATTTGTTGTAATGTATTACCTAAATTGCCAGTTTTCTAGATGAGGATGGTTTGATTTGTTGTAATGTATTACCTAAATTGCCTGTTTTCTAGATGAGGATGGTTTGATTTGTTGTAATGTATTACCTAAATTGCCTGTTTTCTAGATGAGGATGGTTTGATTTGTTGTAATGTATTACCTAAATTGCCTGTTTTCTAGATGAGGATGGTTTGATTTGTTGTAATATATTACCTAAATTGCCTGTTTTCTAGATGAGGATGGTTTGATTTGTTGTAATGTATTCCCTAAATTGCCTGTTTTCTAGATGAGGATGGTTTAATCGGGCGTGTTCCTCAGTCAGTGTTGGACGATGAGGACGAACATCTCCGGGTGTGGAACAAGAAAACAGACCTGGTGAGATTGTAGTGTTTTGAACCATTAACGCGTTAAAGTGACATGGTCCGATGATTAGGGCTCAAAAATCAATTTTGTTAAAAACGAACCAGAATGTTCCCTATCGGCCTATGGCCACACTTCATGTGCTAGCTACTTTATTTAATGTCATTCCCTAGAATTTAGCTTAGAATTCGACTAATTATCAGATTATGGCTCAATTTACTAGTTTTGGAGTGCACGCTATAATTCCCCCATTAAAAATACACTGTAAAATGCTATACTTGGGCTACATCTGGACCTCTAATTAGGCTTTAATTGCCCATAGATGACATTTTATTTGGCCCTATCCTCCAAATATGATATTGTACTAACATTTGAATCACATTTAAGCCGGATTTAAAATATGAAAAAAACCGGACCATGTCACTTTAAGGACGGCATGTCGTTAAAATGTCGTGACTGTTGTTGGCGTTATGCCCCAATGCAGCCCGGTGAGTAACTCGCTGGTGCTGCATTGGTGCATCATGCCAACCATTCGGGTGTGTTTCAATCCTGTTTGGTCAGCATGATGTTTGAATGTAGCACTGGCGAGTAACTCACCAGGGCTGCATTAATGCATCATGACAACCAAGGACATGATGCATTAATATCAGTCTCACACGGGGTAACATAGGGACTGATGTACTTAACATATTCGGGCCCCAGCTTTATATTACCATGACAATCTGCTACGTCAGATACATATCTAAAGGGTTTTATGTACAGTAACACCCTTTTATCTTTAGTAACAAGCTAGCTTTTTCACTGAAAACTTGTGAGATTTGTCTGTTTAGGGATGAAGGTCTTCTAGTTTTCCCAGATTTCCAGTTTTTATACATCGCGAAGACCTGCACTTACCTTAAATTCCTGTGTATAACCCGCATCTCGCGTATAACCCGCACCCCCCAACTTAGGAAAAGTTCTATAACCCGTTTCTGGGTTTGAAAACTTCTATTATAGTACTGTTCTATAGTAATAAAAGCCCTCGTACAACCCACACCCTATATAGGCATGTTTGGTATCAAATGAAAGCTGAGGTTGATTCGCGTACAACCCGCGGGAATTTACGGTAATTATAGTGAAACTTTATTCAGGGGCTTCAATTTGAACATTTCAAGTTTGTTTTTACATCAGTCACTTTCAATCTGCCTGTTAAGAAATGATGACTCACTAAGTGTGTACTTCCCTTCCAGTTATACACAAGGTTCTATGGTAGTTAAATCCCCCCCCCCCCTCCCCTGTTAAAAAGAGTACTGAGGGAGTGGTCATTTTTTAACAACGGGGGTTGGTGGATTTGGGGGGGGGGGGGGCTAAAAAAATTGCACCCCTTTTTAGCGAAAAAGCCCGCGCGTTACTAAAGCTCAATTTGTCTGAGGGGCGGACCAAAAGAATTTCGACCCCTCCGGTGGGGGGGGACCAAAAAAATGTTGACTCGCTCATGCTGAAATCCCCCCCCCCCCCCATGTTAAAAAATGACCACTCCCTAAGTGTGTACTTGTCTTCTAGATGACGATGCGTAAAGTGATAGAGAACGCGTACAAGCACTACCTGCGGTCCCGGCCTGCCCCATCCTCCGAGTCTGTGAAGCGCTATAAGGCCACGACCGGCACCACGCTAGGCTACCACCCCCTGTTTGGTAAGTGACCTAGGACTCCCACTGTCAGGGAATTAAAAAGTGGCCAAGGAAGCGAATTCTAATAACAGTACATGACAAATATCAATAATACACTATAACAAAAAATGACTGGAAATTTTCTATGAATTATAATTTTTTCCAGCGGCCAATTTATATTACCGTAAAAAAAAACCTATAGGACGACCCCACTTATAAGCCGAACCCCTAACTTGAGAAAAAAATTCGTCCTATACAAAATAGGTTTAAAAATCGTTTTCTCTTTGTTCTAATGTATCAAAACTCCACCTATAAGCCGAACCCCCAATTATAGAAAAGAATTCGGCTTATAGAAAATAAAAACGACATCTAAAACTCGTCCTATAGGCGGGGTTTTACGGTAATTATAATTAAAGGTGCTGTATATAAATGTGGTTGGAAAAAATAATAACTTTTGGTCAGTTAAAATTACGGAATTTCAATATCACCATAGGATTTTGTACGAGCCGGCAAGTTATTTCATTGCCTCTACTGTGAAGATTACACCAATAGATATTTCTAGATACATTTATCTGAGAATACATATGTGTTTATTAAATGTTTTTCCAGCAAAATCAGCTGCGTTTGCGCCTGATCTCGAGTCGACTAAGGAGGATTTGATGGAGCGTATGAGGAATTATAAACCACAATCGGTAAGTAAAATAAAGTAAGAAAGTCCGGGAAAGTCGGGTATTTGAATTTGAGATGATTGACTTGAACCCCAACCCCCTTTGAAGCATAGTAACGCGCGGGCTTTTTGGCTCAAAACAGGTTACATTTTTTTGCCCTCCCCCCCAAGAGGGGTCCAAATTTTTTTGCCCCCCCCCCAAACCCACCACCCCCCCCCCCCTGTTGATAGTAAATGATCACTCCCTAAAGCTGGGGTTTCTGGGAGCAGGATAGTGTGTGAAAGCTTACCCGTTGCATCAAAGTTTTGCAGGTTACAAAAACCCTAGATTCAGAACAGGAAGCCATGGGCGCTTGGGAAAACTTGGAAGATATCTTATTCCAGCTGAATCTCTTATGTAAACCATCATATGGTACAACAGGGTACATGCCTCACACAATAATGTGGAGGGATTCCCAGTAGAGATCTTTCTTTGCCAAGAAATACAACTTTTTCTCTGAATCCTCATAGCGTGATATCACTTCCTGTCCTGATTTGAGGGTATTTGCAAGACGCAATACTCCGATGTAACTGGTCGACTTTCACGGCGCATTGCCACCATCACGCTAAGGCTCTGAAAAAGTCGGGGAATTTCAGATATTGTCTTTGAAATACCAAATAATGTCATCCATTTTCGGCAAATAAGCCTGCATGAAAATCCAGCATTTCCCCTGTTGTTAAGTAATGACCACTCCCTATAAGTAGAAGATAATTTTAAAAAGATTAAATTTGATTGCATATAGATCTATGTATGGAGGTCATTTTAAACATTGGCTTTATATCGCAATTGTCGGAGAAAATGTGTTATTAAGTCAGGAGAAATCATTGCATTTAATACTACCTCATCAGTAGCAACCTTGGCCCTGATTATAACATAACTATTTCTGTCATGTTCAGACCATCTTTGAGATCGCGGCGACCAAGAAGGGCACGGCGTCGAGCGTGATGCAGAAGAAGCGTGATTACCACGGTAACAAGATCGCGCTGAGACAGCAGAAGAAGACGGAGACGGACATGGTGCACACGACCGACACCTACACCACCCACACACCACAGACACTCAGCACAGAGGAGGATATAGAGGTACGCGACAAAATATTAAATACGTAATTCGACGTAATAAGCGCACAGTGCGCTTAAAAAATAATTATGGACACCTTTTAGTAGTTAAGTGTTTAATTGAGGTAAAAATTGAGATAGTCTACCATGTCTACTGTAAAACCTCGCGTATAGGCCGCGGCTTGTACGCGAATCAGATCGCTAGTGCGGCTTATAGGATCACCACAGAGTCAGGGTGCGGCTTATACGCGAGTTTTTGCTACTATAGTACAGTATAAAAGTCGCCATAATCAGGTCACTGGTGCGGCTTATAGGATCGGCCCAAAGTCGGCGAGTTAGGCTTATACGCGAGGTTTTACGGTATATGGTGTCAGAGATTAAAGAACCCTTGCTTTGGTAAATATGTAGGAGGGGTATTTCTGTCTTTGGCTTATCTCATAGATTCGATCATCCCGGATACGATAATCCAAGGCCTACATTTAACTTGTGAAAAACTTCAATTTGAGAAAGTCTCTTCTGCAAAGTCAATGGGACATTAAACTAACAAACAAGCAAACAAACGCACAGTGGAGGTCACCCTATAACAATATCAGGGGTAGACACTAACTTTTTCAACCATGAGCCACCCTGGCCTGTAGCTTCAGAAATCTACAGGCGCATGTAAAGATGAAAGTGCGGGCCTGGAATGATCATTTTATCTTTCTTGTGGAGAAAATTATAGGTATCCCTAGTTAAGTTATTTCAAGACCTAACCAGAATGGCAGATTTTAAAGCCTATTTCAAACCTACATTAAGCCTAACTCATGTATATAAGGCCAAAAAAAAAGGTTTGTTTCAGGTAACATGGCAAGAAAATGTAGGGTCGGTAGGTCGGATTTTTTTTTTTTTTAATATGAAAGTACTACCCGGCCTCTCTGAAGACCCGAAAATTGACCCAAAAAGGGTAAAAATAAGGATTTTTCTCAAAATTGCATAAAAAAACGTATGGTCGGCCCTGTTTTTCATAGGGTCGGTCGGGTGACCTGAAACAAACCTTTTTTTTTTGGCCTAAGCCGCCCCCTAACTTAGGAAGATCATACATGCACAAGCCACACAGGGAGTCTGATTATGGCGAGTGTAGTACTGTACCATACATCTAAAAACTCTGGGCAGATCCTATAAGCCGCGCTGGCGATCTGACTCTCATACTAGCCACGGCTGATCCGCGGGAATTTACGGTAGCTAAAATATCTGCGTCTTCGGAGAAGCGTTTTAACACTTTTGAACATTGAATGCCATTTCTGTTCTCGATTAACAAACTCTGTAATACTCTGTCTCTCTGTGCCTCTGCAGCAAGCCTTTTCCCATGTGGTGCATCCCAAACAACCCCTAGAACACCGAGAGTCGAAGAAGGAGCGGCGACGCAACCTCAAGATCGTCGACGTAGACAACTATCTCAGTGCCCAACCCAAGGACGACCACTCCGAGAAATAGTGAGTTTCACTTTCAGTTTCGATGAGCAGCCATAGATATGCCAATTATCCCTTGAAAATTAAACCGAGTTAAAGGGTTCTAAAGCACCATTTATCACACTTTCCCCTGAATATTTCATTCTTTAAAATATATTTATATTGGTATATTAACCTTTTAAGGATGGCATGTCGCTAACATTTTGTCCTCATGATGCACCAATGCAGGCCCAGCGAGTGACTTGCTGTTGCTGCATCGGTACATCATGCCGACGCTTTGGAGTGTTTCAACCCCATAGGATCGGCATGATGCTTGAATGCAGCCCCAGCGAGTTACTCGCCAGGGCTGCATTCTAGGGATGTCATTGACATCCAATTTATGTCAATGACGATTATTGACGTATCGTTGTCGATATATCAATGTATTGCAATATAACATCTGGAACACTGTTTTTTTTTCTGAATAAGCTGAGAAAACTAACAAACACGAAGGTTTAAGGTAGTTGAACACCAGTCCCATTATTTTCACTGAAAATTTCCACATAATAATCATCAATATGAAGCACAAAACTCCTAGTTTTGAATATTGTGAGTTAGGATTCTGACCTAAGGCTGGTCGAAATGATAAGTACCACAACTGCAAGCTCAATTGTTAGACTTGGGACGCTATGTTTATCCCCCCCCCCCCCCAATCCCTTACTAGATATGGTGGAGAACAACCTTTCTGATTGTTTACTGGATGCAAGCACATTGAGGTACCATAATACAAGTGCATACCTTGTTTTTTTCCACTGGTAGAGAATGGTTTCTTATATAAAAAAAATTTGACCTAATTATATTGACATATCAAAATTGTCAATATAATACATTGACATATTGACATACCGGTAATATCAATATGTCAATATAGCGAATGTCAATGACATCCCTACTGCATTCATACATCATGACGCCCAAGGGCATGATGCATTAAGGGTTAGAATTACATCATGCTTTATACATTACAGTCTGAGTCTGGGGACGAGCTTTGACCTGGAGGCGGACAAGCTGACGCTGGATCTGGCAGGGGACGATAACCAGAAGGCAAAGTCCATGAACAACGCTATGAAGTGGTGAGTATCTTATCATGTAGGGTAGACCACCCATGAGGTGACTAGCTGGTCTGTTGGTACTATGAGTAGACTGTTATGTCTCAATCAGGGTGCCATTAATTATGGGGCCAATCTTCCACAGGGCTATCATAGACATTGGTCTGATCATCCTTAGGGCCAATCACCATATGGTCTATTGTCGACAGGGCTCCTGATCCGTGTACTGGTCTACTCAAGGTACCAACAGACCAGCTACTAGTAGTCATCTCATGGGCAGTCTAACCTAGTTTTTCAGTTTTCAATATTTTTATTGGCTCAAAAAGTTTTCTAGATTCACCAATATTGTAAGGACATAAGAACCATAATACAATCCTTCCTCGTGATGGCATCATGCCTCCAGAATGACATGATGGCATTATGCCTCAATGATGGCATCTTGCTTCAAGGATGGCATCATGCTTCAATGATGGCATCTTGCTTTGAAGGATGGCATCATGCTTCAAGGATGGCATCATGCTTCAATGATGGCATCTTGCTTTGAAGGATGGCATCTTGCTTCTAGGATGGCATCTTGCCTCAGAAATAGCATTGTGCATGTAGGATGGCATTGTGTCTTTAAGATAGCATCATGCCTGCAGGGTGGCATCATGCATGAACGATGGCATCATACTTCAAGGATGGTATCATGCCTCTAGGATGGCATCATGCCTATAGGGTGGCATCATGCCTCCAGGATGGCATCATGCCTCTAGGCATCATGCTTCAATAATAGCGTCATACCTCTAGACTGGCATCATGTTTCAATGATGGCATCATGCCTCTAGGATGGCATCATGCCTTCAGGATGGCTTCATGCCTTCAGGATGGCATCATGCCTTCAGGATGGCATCATGTTTCTAGGATGGCATCAGTCCTCCAGGATGGCATCATGCCTTCAGGATGGCATCATGCCTTTAGGATGGCATCAGTCCTCCAGGATGGCATCATACCTCGAGGCATGATGCCTCGAGGAAGGCATCATGACCCAAGGATAATCGTCTTGATTGATTTTGTATATAAAAAAGTGGAGCGAGTGACAATTTTCCTTTTTTTATCACTGATGGCAATAACAATTTTATTGTATCGGCGCCATGAATCTGAACCATACAGCTCCACGTCTGCATTTCCAAAAATAAAGTTCACGGAATGCATTGATGTATTAATTGTCTGGTGTCTGGTTTACTGATTATTGACTCAGGGTTCATACCCTGAGGCATATACGACGCCTGGCTTTTCCTTTAAGACATTTTTTAGCCATTTTAAAATGCATATTACTCAGTTTCTATTTTAGTTCGAAAAAATACAATAAGCTAAAAGAAAGGGCAAGATCGGGAGACAAATATTTCCTTCAAAAAGTAAATCAATATCTCTTTTCTTCTACTCGCAAATCAACTGCGATCTTTGCGTATTTTTTCTCCCATTTTGTTAAACTCTTAAGTACTGTTAAATGACTACCCTCTAAATGAACTCTCCATAGGCTGCAAGGTAAAAAAACAGACAGGTATCATATTTCTATCTTTCTTACATAAATCTACCATCGCACATATTAAAATGCCATTCAACCAAGCTAAACTGCCCTCCATATTATTTAAATTACTTAAATGAACTTCTTACAATACCCTAAACATACCAAGAACAAGGATTTGTTTTAGTTCTCATACCACCCCCTCACGTACATGGTGGCGCCACAAGCATTTCTCGTAGTTTGCAAGGCCTCAAGGAGACAGCACGAGGGTCCCACAGCAGCAGCATAAAAGGAGTCCAAAGCAAAACTGTACCACCCATATCTTCGCCGTTTATCGTCCGATTGACACGCTTTTTGATATGGACTAAAGGCGGTACATGCCCGCAGCCTGCAACTGTCGCCCACACCCACCTGCACACCCAGACCCACCTGCTCTCCCACACCCACCTGCTTACCCACACCAACCTGCTGGCCTGAAATGGAATAACATACATGTATGACACATGACTTGAGGGTACTTTTTAACAAGGAATTCATTTCTGATGCCAGAATGGACCAATGAATGATTATAAGGGAGTGTTATATCTAAGTACATGATAAGCTACAGATTCAGCTGACCCTGAGTCATCTGTGAGGCCACTCACACGCTCAATCTTTTTCTCTGTTTCAGGGACCGTAAGAAAAAGAAGTTTGTGCGAGAAGACAACAACGAGGGGAAGAACAAGAAGGTACGGACTGAGAGCGGACGTCTCATCAAGGCCAGCTACAAGAGCAACCTGTATCCTTTATACACAAATATACACTTATACACAGATATACACACATACATACACACACACACACACAGCTACAAGAGCAACCTGTATCCTTTACTTATACTGTATTACTCACATGAACACTTATACACAGCTATGCACACCTATACAAACCTCTACTGAATCTGGGACTTGCTGGCGAGGCTGTCAAAGAGCTTCCGTAATGAGCTCACAGCTGCACTGGATACCCAATGTCTTTGAGAAATTAGCAGGGCAATATAAAGTGGGGTGGGACTGGTGCTTCAATGGTGTCCACTGTGAGTTGTAAAACTGGTGGTAAATGTGGTAACCAGGAGGATGCAAAGTTTATTGATGGTAGCTGTAAATGATACTTAAGTCTGGTCTTGTCTAAATTTTAATTGATAGTATCAATGTGGACCATAATGACCTCACAGTTGGGGGCCTCGCCAGCAGGTCCCAGAATCAGTATACACACCCATACATACATGTACACACACACACATATACGCACACCAACCTATACAGGGAATCTACCAATGCCAGAACTACTAGCGGCATCGCGCATTAACCCCAACATATGGATCTTCTACTGGGCAGGTCACCCATTCATAACCATTGTCTCTTTTAATGTCTCATCGCAGCTTAAATTAAAGCGGTAAACATAGCTAGCAAATGCCATGACAAGTTTATAGCTATCCATGGTTTGTTTGGTGTGATCAATACATTGTAATGATGGTTCTAGTCCATGAAACGTGAATATTCCCATATTCTTGGGCGATATTATGATGGGTGTTTGCGGTGCTTTTTGAAACTGTCTGAAACGTCAGCGAAATCCATTGACGACATTAAAAAACAATTCTAAAAATAAAGTTTGCAAAATCAGTAGATCAACCATATTTTTGGTCTAGCCTAAGACTTACAGGGGTATAAGAGATTTAGCATTTGTTAACTGGGGGAGGGGATTTTAACCCTTGCGTGGGGGAAGGGGGTTAAAACAATTTCCCCTGTTTAAAGCGTTAAAGTTTGGTCGACATAATAAGCGCACAGTGTGCTTAAAAAATTTATTTTAAACTAAAAAATATATAAAGTAAAATTTCATACTATTAAGCGCTACCCCATGCCCATTATCCCCGATTTTTTACTGTGCAGTCCCGTATTTGACAAATCAAGCATACAATGCACTTAATTCCTAATAGTTACACGACATTTGGGCCAAAAATTTGACATTTTGGGGTTTTTACAATCTAAAATCGGCTCTAAAAGGGGTGTGCCCTCATGACATTGGATACGGTATGCTTCCCCCTTGTTAAAAAATGACACTCTCTAAGTGTAGCCCCTTAACCAGTGCCCAGATACAAAGACTGGTTAGACAAGAACAAGGTGCGGACTAAACAGACGTCAGACGACGAAGATGACGACCAGGACGGGGCGCCCGCACACAAGAAACAGAAGGTGGCGCCACGCGAGGGGCGCATGCAGTTCTACGGGGAGGCGCCGCAGAGGGGCCGAGGTACGGACAACACTGTCTTCTCATGCTAACGCTTTAGGCCACTCAAAAAAATTAAATGGTTTCTCAGCACCGTGCACATCATGAAAATCGTGATTGGGGGAAAACTTTTTTTTTCTCTTTTTAAGATTTTTTAATGGAAAATATGTCAAAAAGTGCACAAATATTGGCATATTTGGTATCAAATTAAACCCTAGACTGTTAGTAATGCAGTGAACTAGGAATAACTTTCAAGATAACACCGTTTGTGTATCACTAAACTCTTGACTACTAAAATGAGAAAATCATTCACGTAAAGTCTTAATTTTCCTATACATTTTAGCCCTCAGTAAAAAAAAAAAAAGATTAAATTAAAAACGCCCTCCTCAAATTGTACACTGCCGAGTGATGAGAAACAACTTTTTTTTTTGAGCGGCCTTACGGGGATAAAATAGAGGCCACTTATTATCGTAAAACCTCTCTGATAGGCCTCTTTTTGTGCTTTTAGGCTTGATTCGACTTATAATTATAATCTCCTCTCAAACAGGAGGGGGGGGGGGGGGTCAGCTTATAAGGGAGTTTTTTCTATCCATTCATTGTAGTTTAAACCTGTTTAAATAACCCAGAAATCGGCTTATAAAATTTTCTCAAACTGGGGGATCGGCTTATAAGGGTTTAAAATTGAAGAGTAAAAATCTGCCCAAATAAAGGGGATGGTGAATTCGTCTAGTACTAAATGTTTGCATTTTGCCTCCTAGTAATCCGAGATACTTGTCCCTACAGGCTTCCACCAAACGAAGCAGAAGCCGGACCCGGCTGCCAAGGGGGGAGCCAAGCCCCGTAAGCGGGAGATGAAGTCGAAGGATCAAATCCTGAAACAACGCAGGAAGAAAGCAAAGATGGAGAATTTCCAGAAACATCAACACTCCAAGAACCAGCAGCGGAAAGGGGGGCAGAGAGGGGGGAACAACAAAAGGAGGAGATAGGGGTGAGATGGGTAAGGGTAGGATTTGACCCTTTAACCCTTTAAGGATGGCATGATGCCTTGATGCATCATACCCTTGGTCGTCATGATGCATGAATGCAGCCCTGGCGAGTAACTCGCCAGGGCTGCATTATGGGGTTGAGACACTCCCAAAGGGTAGGAATGATGCACCAATGCAGCACTGGTCGCCTGGGCTGCATTGGTGCATCATGACAACAAATGTAATCTTTTAACCTTTAACGGTTAAGGACACATGTCGCTAAAAGGTGACATTTGTCGCATCATGCCAACATACGATAAAAGGCAACATGCAGTCCTTGAGGGGTTAAGGGAAGGGGTTAGTTGAAAAGGGGGGGGGGTATGTTACATACATAATGTTGTATCTGAAGTTAAAGATTGTGTATTAAAGTTGCTGAATGAGAATAACTATGTATATATGTTACAATGATGTCAAGATGAATAAAAGTTACAAATGAAATTAAACTTTCTGTCTTTCTAACCTTATACTCACAAGGGTCATTCAGGGTTCCCACGTGTCATGGAATGTCATGGAATTTTGAAAGTTGTCTGGAATGTCATGGAATTTTGTAAAAAAAAAAAAAAGAATTCCCATGTGTCGTGGACTGTCATGTAATATGAAAATAATGGAAATCCATTTACTTTCTAGATTTTAGAAATTTTCCTGGGGGACAAGTCACCCGACCTCCACAAAAATGTCATGGAAAATTGAGATTGTTGTCATGGAATTCAATCTGATTCTTTTTGTGGGAACCCTGGTCATTGCCCCAGGAGGTGGTCTCAGAGAGGGAGCGGGGTTCGGGAGCAAACAAATTTAAATCAAAAATTGAAAAGCATATGGATAGGAATGTAGAGAAGGAATAGAATAGACTACAGATCCCCACAGAAAATAAGCACCCATAAGGACCGAGTCATTTACTATTAGCCTGGAGTGGGGTGGGGTTGATAGATTTTCCTACAACGGCAATTTTCCCCAACCAACCCCCCAAGTAATTAGTCAAAAGTAAGTGCAGTGATGAGTGGTTGGGTGATGGGTGGTTCTATGATGAATGGTTGTGTGATGAATGGTTGTGGGATGGGTGGTTGTGTGATGAGTGGTTGTGTGATGAGTGCTTGTGTGATGAGTGGTTGTATGTTGAGTGGTTGTGTGATGAGTGGTGGAGTGATGAGTGGTTGGGGGATGAGTGGTTGTGGGATGAGTGGTTGTGTGATGAGTGGTTGTGGGATGAGTGGTTGGGGGATGAGTGGTTGGGGGATGAGTGGTTGGGGGATGAGTGGTTGGGGGATGAGTGGTTGGGGGATGAGTGGTTGTGGGATGAGTGGTTGTGGGATGAGTGGTTGTGGGATGAGTGGTTGGGGGATGAGTGGTTGGGGGATGAGTGGTTGGGGGATGAGTGGTTGTGTGATGAGTGGTTGTGTGATGAGTGGTTGTGTGATGAGTGGTTGGGGGATGAGTGGTTGTAGGATAAGTGTTTGTGTGACGAGTGGTTGAGTGACGAGTGGTTGGGTAATGAGTGGTTGGGTGATGAGTGGTTGGGTGATGAGTGGTTGTGGGATGAGTGGTTGGGTGATGAGTGGTTGGGTGGTAAGTGGTTTGAAAAATTAGTGGGAATTTAGATCTCTGGTTGGATCACAACACATTAACTGAGCGTATATTTTTATCTCCCAGAATATTTTTGAAGGTGGACAGGATGTAAGGGCAATCTCGGTAGATAAAGAATATAGTGACATATGTAGCTGAGCTATTATGGCAGCTTTAAGCAAGAAGTGCAGTGCAGCATTTTACTGCAGCATATTTGCTACATATATAATTCCAACTTAATACACTAGGTGGCACCAGAGGAGATATCCGCTGTGATTTTAGTTCAGAACCCACACACTAGGTGGGGTGACATGTGATGTGTGCTGGCCACAAGACAGCCGTTTCCTTGATTTAACACACATTTTAGCTCTTGAATGTTTTATTGTGATACGATTCGGCAGTTTAGTATTCAGGCTTTCATTAATGTATCATGCCGAGCCTCCCGGGATAAATATTGACTTCATAGAGTCGACATGATGCTTGAAAGCAGCAATTTGGTTGTAGGATAGCACTGTCATTCAAGGATCTTGGACACCGTCATAATTCTTTAGAATCTCTCATTTTCATCTTGTGCGAGATCCTTGTATGAGTTTGTAATAGATTATCCAATGAATTGGATTATATATTAGTGGACGGCAATTATGTTTTATGAAGAACATGGCTCAAAATGAAGTATGGTCAATAAACTTTGTCACACATACTTTTATATTATTTCGTGTGTAATACAACTTATGTTTCATGACTCGTGTTCCTTCTCAGATATGGCAGGAAGGACACCAGAGAGGTCGTAATTAGGGAGTGCTCATTTTTTAACAACAGGGGGGGGGGGCGGTGAGATTTCGCGCGCAGCGGGCGAAATTTTTTAACCCCCCCCCCTAGAGGGGTCGAAATTTTTTACCCCCCCCCCCGGCAGGCCGAAAATCGCGCGCGTTCGCGCCCCTTTGTAGCATAGTAACACGCGGGCTTTTTCCCTCAAAACAGGTTGAATTTTTTTGACCCCCCCCCCCAAGAGGGGTCTAAATTTTTTACCCCCCCCCGGTCAAGGGGTCCAAATTTTTTACCCCCCCCCCAAATCCACCACCCCCCCCTGTTGTTAAGAAATGAGCACTCCCTTAATAAAATAAAAATAAACTTGTCTAAGTGACTATCATAAAATAAACGACTCAAAAGAGGGGCGCATGCAGTTCTACGGGGAGGCACCGCAGAGGGGCCGAGGTACGGACAACACTGTCTTCTCATGCTAACCCTTTAGGCCACTCAAAAAAATTAAATGGTTTCTCAGCACCGTGTACATCATGAAAATCGTGATTCGGGGAAAACTTTTTTTTTTCTCTTTTTAAGATTTTTTAATGGAAAATATGTCAAAAAGTGCACAAATATTGGCATATTTGGTATCAAATTAAACCCTAGACTGTAAGTAATGCAGTGAACTAGGAATAACTTTCAAGATAACACCGTTTGTGTATCACTAAACTCTTGACTACTAAAATGAGAAAATCATTCACGTAAAGTCTTAATTTTCCTATACATTTTAGCCCTCAGTAAAAAAAAAAAAAGATTAAATTAAAAACGCCCTCCTCAAATTTTACACTGCCGAGTGATGAGAAACAACTTTTTTTGAGCGGCCTTACGGGGATAAAATACAGGCCACTTATTATCGTAAAACCTCTCTGATAGGCCTCTTCTTGTGCTTTTAGGCTTGATTCGGCTTACAAATAGAATCTCCTCTCAAGGAGGAGGGGGGGAGGGGTCAGCTTATAAGGGAGTTTTTTTTATCCATTCATTGTAGTTTAAAACTGTTTAAATAACCCAGAAATCGGCTTATAAAATTTTCTCAAACTGGGTGATCGGCTTATAAGGGTTTAAAATTGAAGAGTAAAAATCTGCCCAAATAAAGGGGATGGTGAATTCGTCTAGTACTAAATGTTTGCATTTTGCCTCCTAGTAATCCGAGATACTTGTCCCTACAGGCTTCCACCAAACCAAGCAGAAGCCAGACCCGGCCGCCAAGGGGGGAGCCAAGCCCCGCAAGCGGGAGATGAAGTCGAAGGATCAAATCCTGAAACAACGCAGGAAGAAAGCAAAGATGGAGAACTTCCAGAAACATCAACATTCAAAGAACCAGCAGCGGAAAGGGGGGCAGAGAGGGGGGAACAACAAAAGGAGGAGATAGGGTTAGGTGGGTAAGGGTAGGATTTGACCCTTTAACCCTTTAAGGATGGCATGATGCCTTAATGCATCATGCCCTTGGTCGTCATGATGCATGAATGCAGCCCTGGCGAGTAACTCGCCCATGCTGCATTATGGGGTTGAGACACTCCCAAAGGGTTGGAATGATGCACCAATGCAGCACTGGTGAGTTACTCGCCTGGGCTGCATTGGTGCATCATGACAACAAATGTAACCTTTTAACCTTTAACGGTTAAGGACACATGTCGTTCAAAGGTGACATTTGTCGCATCATGCCAATATACAATAAAAGGCAACATGCAGTCCTTGAGGGGTTAAGGGAAGGGGTTAGTTGAAAAAGGGGGGGGGGGTATGTTACATACATAATGTTGTATCTGAAGTTAAAGATTGTGTATTAAAGTTGCTGAATGAGAATAACTGTATATATGTTACAATGATGTCAAGCTGAATAAAAGTTACAAATGAAATTAGACTTTATGTCGTCTTTCTTACCTTATACTCACAAGGGTCATGCAGCGTTCCCACGTGTCATGGAATGTCATGGAATTTTGAAAGTTGTCTGGAATCTATGGAATTTTGTAAAAAAAAAAAGAATTCCCATGTGTCGTGGAATGTCATGGAATATGAAAATAATGGAAATCCATTTCCTTTCTAGATTTTAGAAATTTTCCTGGGGGACAAGTCACCCGACCTCCACAAAAATGTCATGGAAAATTGAGATTGTTGTCATGGAATTCAATCTGATTTTTTTGTGGGAACCCTGGTCATCGACCCAGGAGGTGGTCTGAGAGGGGGGTTCGGGTTCAGGAGCAAACAAATTCAAATCCAAAATTGAAAAGCATATGGATGGGAATGCAGAGAAGAAATAGAATAGACTGCAGATCCCCACAGAAAATAAGCACCCATAAGGACCGAGTCATTTACTATTAGCCTGGAGGTGGGTTGCTGCTTGATGGATTTTCCCACAACAGCAATTTTTCCCTCCCACCCCCACCCCACAAAATTATAAGTCAAAAGTAATCTTTCTACACCCACTAACTTCTGCTTTTCGCAAAATGCATCCGCCCCAACAAATCAATGGGTGATTTAGTGATGAACGGTTGTGTGACAAGTGATAAGTTGTTGAGTGGTTAGGTGATAAATGGTTGTGGGATGAGTGGTTGGGTGATGAGTGGTTGTGTGATGAGTGGTTGTGTGATGAGTGGTTGGGTGATGAGTGGTTGGGTGATGGGTGGTTGTGGGATGAGTGGTTGTGGGATGAGTGGTTGGGTGATGAGTGGTTGTGGGATGAGTGGTTGTGGGATGAGTGGTTTCTGTGATGGGTGGTTGTGTGATGAGTGGTTGGGTGATGGGTGGTTGTGTGATGAATGGTTGTGTGATGAGTGGTTGGGTGATGGGTGGTTGTGGGATGAGTGGTTGTGGGATGAGTGGTTTCTGTGATGAGTGGCTGTTTGATGAGTGGTTGTGTGATGAGTGGCTGTTTGATGAGTGGTTGTGTGATGAGTGGTTGTGTGATGAGTGGTTGTGTGGTGAGTGGTGAGTGGTTGTGTGATGAGTGGTTGTGTGATGAGTGGTTGTGTGGTGAGTGGTTGTGTGATGAGTGGTTGTGTGATGAGTGGTTGTATGATGAGTGGTTGAGTAATGAGTGGTTGTGTGATGAGTGGTTGTGGGATGAGTGGTTGTTTGATGAGTGGTTGTGTAATGAGTGGTTGTGGGTTGTGTAATGAGTGGTTGAGTGATGAGTGGTTGTGGGTTGTGTAATGAGTGGTTGTGTGATGAGTGGTTGTGGGTGACGAGAGGGTTGTGTGATGAGTGGTTGGTTGATGAGTGGTTGTGGGACAAGTGGTTGGTTGATGAGTGGTTGTGGGACAAGTGGTTGGGTGATGAGTGGTTGTGGGATGAGTGGTTGGGTGATGAGTAGTTGTGTGATGAGTTGTTGTGGATGAGTGATTATGTGTTGAGTGGTTGAGTGATGAGTGGTTGAGTGATGAGTGGTTGTGTGATGAGTGGTTGAGCAATGAGTGGTTGTGTGATGAGTGGTTGGGTGATGAGTGGTTGTGTGATGAGTGGTTGTGTGATGAGTGGTTGTGTGATGAGTGGTTGAGCAATGAGTGGTTGGGTGATGAGTGGTTGTGTGATGTGTGGTTGTGTGATGAGTGGTTGTGTAATGAGTGGTTGTGGGTTGTGTAATGAGTGGTTGTGTGATGAGTGGTTGTGTGATGAGTGGTTGTGGGACAAGTGGTTGTGTGATGAGTGGTTGTGGGACAAGTGGTTGGTTGATGAGTGGTTGTGGGACAAGTGGTTGGTTGATGAGTGGTTGTGGGACAAGTGGTTGGGTGATGAGTGGTTGTGGGACAAGTGGTTGAGCAATGAGTGGTTGTGTGATGAGTGGTTGAGCAATGAGTGGTTGGGTGATGAGTGGTTGGGTGATGAGTGGTTGTGTGATGAGTGGTTGTGTGATGAGTGGTTGTGTGATGAGTGGTTGGTTGATGAGTGGTTTGGTGATGAGTGGTTGTGGGACAAGTGGTTGTGTGATGAGTGGTTGTGTGATGAGTGGTTGTGTGATGAGTGGTTGTGTGATAAGTGGTTGTGTGATGAGTGGTTGAGCGATGAATGGTTGGGTGATGAGTGGTTGAGCAATGAGTGGTTGTGTGATGAGTGGTTGAGCAATGAGTGGTTGGGTGATGGGTGGTCAGGGGCGGATCCAGGATTTTGGAAAAGGGGGGGCGTGAAATAGGCAATGTACTGGGGGTATTGGAAATTGCCAAATTAAAATGTACAGAAAAATAGGGGGGGCGCACGCCGGGTCCGCCCCCCCCTAAATCCGCCCCTGGTGGTTGTGTGATGAATGGTTGTGTGATGAGTGGTTGTGTGATGAGTGGTTGTGTGATGTGTGGTCAGTGGTTGTGTGATGAGTGGTTGGGTGATGGGTGGTTGTGTGATGAGTGGTTGGGTGATGGGTGGTTGTGTGATGAGTGGTTGGGTGATGAGTGGTTATGTGATGAGTGGTTGAGCGATGAATGGTTGTGTGGTGAGTGGTCGAGTGATGAATGATTGTGCGATGAGTGGTTGTGGGATGAGTGGTTGGGTCATGAGTGGTTGGGTCATGAGTGGTTGTGGGATGAGTGGTTGTGGGATGAGTGGTTGTGGGATGAGTGGTTGTGTGATGAGTGGTTGTGAGATGAGTGGTTGTGTGATGAGAGGGTTGTGTGGTGAGTGGTCGAGTGATGAATGATTGTGGGATGAGTGGTTGTGGGATGAGTGGTTGGGTCATGAGTGGTTGTGTGATGAGTAGTTGTGTGATGAGTGGTTGGGTGATGAGTGGTTGTGTGATGAATGGTTGGGTGATGAGTGGTTGGGTGATGAGTGGTTGGGTGGTAAGTGGTTTGAAAAATTAGTGGGAATTTAGATCTCTGGTTGGATCACAACACATTAACTGAGCGTATATTTTTATCTCCCAGAATATTTTTGAAGGTGGACAGGATGTAAGGGCAATCTCGGTAGATAAAGAATATAGTGACATATGTAGCTGAGCTATTATGGCAGCTTTAAGCAAGAAGTGCAGTGCAGCATTTTACTGCAGCATATTTGCTACATATATAATTCCAACTTAATACACTAGGTGGCACCAGAGGAGATATCCGCTGTGATTTTAGTTCAGAACCCACACACTAGGTGGGGTGACATGTGATGTGTGCTGGCCACAAGACAGCCGTTTCCTTGATATAACACACATTTTAGCTCTTGAATGTTTTATTGTGATACGATTCGGCAGTTTAGTATTCAGGCTTTCATTAATGTATCATGCCGAGCCTCCCGGGATAAATATTGACTTCATAGAGTCGACATGATGCTTGAAAGCAGCAATTTGGTTGTAGGATAGCACTGTCATTCAAGGATCTTGGACACCGTCATAATTCTTTAGAATCTCTCATTTTCATCTTGTGCGAGATCCTTGTATGAGTTTGTAATAGATTATCCAATGAATTGGATTATATATTAGTGGACGGCAATTATGTTTTATGAAGAACATGGCTCAAAATGAAGTATGGTCAATAAACTTTGTCACACATACTTTTATATTATTTCGTGTGTAATACAACTTATGTTTCATGACTCGTGTTCCTTCTCAGATATAGCAGGAAGGACACCAGAGAGGTCGTAATTAGGGAGTGCTCATTTTTTAACAACAGGGGGGGGGGGCGGTGAGATTCCGCGCGCAGCGGGCGAAATTTTTTAACCCCCCCCCCCCCTAGAGGGGTCGGAATTTTTTACCCCCCCCCCGGCAGGCCGAAAATCGCGCACGTTCGCGCCCCTTTGTAGCATAGTAACACGCGGGCTTTTTCCCTCAAAACAGGTTGAATTTTTTTGACCCCCCCCACAAGAGGGGTCTAAATTTTTTACCCCCCCCCGGTCAAGGGGTCCAAATTTTTTACCCCCCCCCAAATCCACCACCCCCCCCTGTTGTTAAAAAATGAGCACTCCCTTAATAAAATAAAAATAAACTTGTCTAAGTGACTATCATAAAATAAACGACTCAAAAGTTGGCTAACCTATCAGGTTACCATCCCACAAAATAGAATCTAGAGCTGGCAAATGTCGGGTTTTAGGCTTGCACATGCCAAGTGGGTCTTCTATCTCCAGCTAAAAGACCCACTTCCTTGTCACTTAGACGAGTTTTTGACTCGTTTATTTATGACCATCACTTTGAAGAGTCTGGAGACAAGTTTACTTTTTGAGTGCATGTCAGCATGATACACCGATGCATCCCCGGCAAGTAACTCACCAGTGCTACATCAGTGAATCATGCTGACCCTTCGGAAGTGTCTCAGCACCATAGGGTACTCACCAGGGCTGCGTTCATGCATCATGGCGACCAAGGGCATGATACATTAACGCACCATGCTGTCCTTTAAGGGTTAATGAGTGGCCCTTTTTCTTTATTAGGGACCTTTTTCATTCAAGATAATGTCTTACATTATTATGTTTATAAAACAAAATAGGAAACAAGACAGGACATGAACTTTTTTTTCAACATAATTTAATACTGCGACTTTTACACTCCCAGACAAACGTTCATACACATGACGTCATCGTTACTTATCTGACGTCATTATGACGTATTGACGTCATATTGACGTAAAGTGGCCGTTATCTCTCAGCATTTCCAATGCCTTTAAAAGTCCACTCCATTCTCGACATCAGAATAATGACAATAATTACAATGTACACATATCTCATTATCAGTTTTATCATTATAAGTATCCTGTTCATTTATAATCTGATAATCATCATTTTAACCCTTTACAGGCAGAATAGCACTTTAATGCTTTATGCCCTTTGTCGAAATGATGCATGAATGCAGCCCTGGTGAGTACCTCACCAGGGCTGCATTCATGCATCATGACGACCCTACAAGATACACTCCTGCAGGGTCCACATGATGCACTAATGCAGCACCGTGCTGCATTAGTGCATCATGGCAACAAATGTTACCTTCAAGCAGCATGTGATACTTAAAGAGTTAATTATCAGACCCTCTGCCCTACAAGTATACCGTTAGCCCTGGGAGGTTGGGTGAGTGTGTGGGGTGAGGGGGGGGGAGATGTACAAATGCAGGTATTTCAGTAAAATTACTGTATTACTACTGTAGGCTTACATCATGATGCTCTCAGAGAACTGGCACCATTCTCATTGTAACCTACACAGTATATATCATGTATATATACCCTATGTAGTACAGCACATCATATCTCAAGTTTCATTCTGTGTTTGATTTTGCTTATTTAGGATGTATTTCAACCCAACTAAGAGGTTTCCTATCTGTATTCATCCATCAAGAATTCAGTTATTGGCTTAGAGACAGAGGTATAGGCTAGCCAGTGCTAAAGTTTAGCTGCCATTGTTCTATTATTTGTATGAGAATTTTTGTCATTTATAATGACAGCTTTTCCCCAAGAATCTCTCAAAACCATTTTCAATGGCACAACATAGTTCAATTACTCTTGTGTTTTAAAAACCTCACTACATCTACACCACTGATAAAGATTGTTAGACAAAGTTTCCCAATGTGTTTTTTCATAGAACCCTGTTGGTGTTACTGAAATAGCATTATCATGGAGAATGATGTCATTTGATGCTTAAAATGGAATATTAACCAATTAAAATAAAAACAAAATCCAGCAGTTGATTGGCAATTTAACAAATTCAAAAATAAAACAGCAATCAACCCGTTAAGGGCTGCACTGGGTTTTAATGCACTATATCCTTTATCCTCATGCTACACACATGCAACCCTTTTGAATCTACTTCCTTGCATCATGTGGACATTTTGGGAGTGTATCAACCCCGTATGGTTGGTATCATGCATGAATGCGGCCATGATGATTTACTTATTGAGGCTGCATCCATGCATCATTATAAAGGTTATAGCCCATTAAAGCGCTATAGCCCAGACTCCACTAGGGCGGCACAGTGTTCTGCGAAACGGAGCGATTATGAACATTTGATTTGCACATTTTGCTTCATTTCGCTGCAGTGTCGCCCTAGTTATCACCATGAACAAGGCGACAATCAGGGCGACACTGAGGCGAAATGAGGCGAAATGAAGCGAAATGTGCAAATCGAAACATAAAAAAATATCGCTCCGTTTCGCAGGACACTGTGCCGCCCTAGTGGAGTCTGGGCTTATGCGGCCCTTGATGGATTTAGCTACAGGGGCGTTTGATATTCAGTCTTTGCGAAAACATTCAGGACAGTGGCAATGTCCTGCTACAATGCCATCGGTGTAGCAGGACCAAATGTTTAGTCACATGTTGGGCTTTCCCAAACTAAGAAATTTTGTTGGGTGTCTAATGCTGAAATATGTTTGACAATATATACTGTGCAAAACTATGTATGTATCCTGATTTGGCCATAAATAACTACAAATATAATGTACTTTCAATGGGCAATACTAACTTATACTTAGAATGCATGAATGGAATTGCAGAACCAAATGGGATGAAAAAGTTTTCGCAAAGACTGTGAATATATTAGTCTCTTGGCAGTGACTTTTTTTTCCTGAGATCAAACCCATAATATATTTTCTCTAGTTCAGACATAACACTTTAATTTACCAATTATATTAGCACAAAACATTAAGCACTTGGAGAGAGTAAGCACCTCCACATTCACCACATAAAACATGGCTACAGCATATAACCTACTCAGGGCTGTGTCTCATGAGATTGGGTCAATGTGAACATCTTTGACTGGGAGCCATCTTTGACCGGGCAGCATCTTTTACTGGGTGCCATCTTTGACCTCCTGACAGAAAACAGTTTATTTAGGGCAGGTAAAGTTATATATGAACAGTCTTTGCGACAAAAAAGATTTCGGGGTGTCTGAAATATGTTTGACAATATATACTGCATAAATCATCAGATATGTGGGAATCCGGTCCTTCAAAAATGTAGCTGGTCCTGCAACATTTAAGACATGCAGGACCAAATGTCCTGTGGGATGAAAAAGTTTTCGCAAAGACTGTATGGAGATATAACCACCGCCATTTTCTTTATCTTATCCCTTACATATTTTTTTTTATCGTGGCCGGTCAAAAATGGTACCTAGTCAAAGATGTTCACATTGGCCCGATCTCATGAGACACAGCCTTAGGCTGGTTCAGGATACATGATCAGAAATATACCTTATGTCGCGTATAATGGCAGGGTTTCAAATGAGCGCTGAACTGATGTTCAAACACTAGGGCGTAAATAGACTTTGAGTTGTATGACACTGTACCGTTGCAATATATAGCTTCTGGCGCTTTACAATTTGCGGGGCCTTTACCAGTTTACCCTGGGTGCTATATAGACAGGCGCTTATACAAAACCAGCTTTTTGTGACCAAACTCTATACCGCAACATAATACAGTAGCTGGTTAAACTACCTCCCTTCTTGTGTGAATTGTATCTATAGAAGACAGACATCAAAAGATTCTGCATTTTCAAATATAGATTGGGAAGGTCATCAATCCTTCCTTATATCTCAATTAAATAACAGCCACTTTTATAAGCAAACAATCACCAATACGACAGATTTTCAGCATTATCTTTCAAACGAGTCGGTTCCCTGCGAGATTCAACGACGCAAAGTGGCGGCAAATATCCCAGAGGGACCAATGCATGTTTCAACCCTTTAAGTACCATATGGTGCTGTAATCTGCTATGTCCTTTGTCAACAGTGAACCAATAGATCTTCATTTCTACACATGAAATAAATAGACATCATCAGCTTAGGGAGTGCTCATTTTTTAACAACAGGGGGGGGGGGGGGGTGGTGGATTTGGGGGGGGTAAAAAATTTGGACCCCTTGACCGGGGGGGTAAAAAATTTAGACCCCTCTTTGGGGGGGTTAAAAACAATACAACCTGTTTTGAGGGAAAAAGCCTGCACGTTACTATGCTACAAAGGGGCACGAACGAGCGCGATTTTCGGCCTGCCGGGGGGGTGAAAAAATTTCACGAAATCGTACCGCCCCCCCCCCCCTGTTGTTAAAAAATGAGCACTCCCTTTTGTTAGCAGAGGATGGAGAGGGTCATATATGACAGTCTTATCATTGCCCTTACTAACAGAACAGGGCAAAGCTGTCAAGGCTCTAAAAGCAATATAGCCCTTACCTATGATACACAACTGTATATCATGCAATATAACCATTATAATCTAGGAACACTTAGTTCGTAGCATCTCCACTAGGTGGCTGATACTTCTTATTAGGAGGTACTCATAATCATGTGGTATATATTATATACAATGTCTCACAAAAATCTTAGAAATATCAGAGGTCTTGGGATTTTGGCTACTTTGCTGTTATGTATACAAGTTGAGTGTCATATTATGTACATTTTCTGATAAAATAATTATGCTGAGGTCATCATTATAGATAACAATACATTCTGGTTATACATCTTTACACTCTGTGTGAACTGCGAAGGTTCCTACATATTAGCAACATTATATACAACAATATTTTGATTCCTATTAAATAAGTTTGTGCTTTGAACACATTCATATCGAGAGGTTACCCTAGCAGCTTTGTTACACTAGACCAGTTTTCCCCAACCAGTCTTGGTCTTTAGAGAGGGGAAGAGCAGCTATAAGTTATTATAAATGAATAAAAATGGTTCTTCATGATCTAAATAGTAATTAAAATAATCCAATTCATGGAGCTCCACTAGACCTGACCAGAGAATTGAAATGATTTCTAGTTCAGATGAACCTAAGGGAGTGGTCATTTTTTAACAACAGGGGGGGTTGGTGGATTTGGGGGGGACCAAAAAAATTTGGACCCCTTGAAGGGGGGGAACCAAAGAAATTTCGACCCCTCTCGTGGGGGGGACCAAAAAAATTTCGACCCGCTCACGCGGAAATCCACCAACCCCCCCTGTTGTTAAAAAATGACCACTCTCTAATGCTGTGTTAGTACCTGAGGCCCAAAAATATGTGATGCATTTCTGGTTGCATGGAAAACAAATCAAAAATAATTAGTTTGGAAATTTAGGTTTTTGTTGTTGTTTACAACAAGATGGTCCTAGAAATATTTTATTGAAACCTGCTTATCTTCAATTTTATTCTAAACAAAAAAAGCTTGTCAAACATTTTAAACATGTCCAGAAAATGCCCTAAAAGATATATTAATGGTAGAACAGCCCTGATTTGCTGGTTAGGTGGGGAAGCCTGAAGTACATCTATTTTGGACTGTAGGAAAAGGAAACTGCTGTGGTAGAAGTGATGCCCTATGCTGTATGGAAGTTGATAAACGTGCTGCGATTATTACAACCCGAGTATGTTACACAGGTCTTCCTCGTCTCGCTCCTCTCGTTCCTTACGATCATCGCTCTCCACAATATCCACAATCTCCTGCAGTTTATCCTTGCACTCTGCATGTAAGAAGTCAGTGTTTAGCAGGTTCTCATACCAACTTTCTACTCCGCTGAAGGTCTGCAGTCCTACCCCGTTCATATGGAGCGTCTGCAGACCATCAATGTTACGATCAATTTCAGTTTGAAGGTCGCTCGGCGCGTCGCACGGGTACATGTGCACGCGGTATAAGTTGGAGAATTTTAGCTCCATGGCAATGTTGATCCTGCGACTCTTGATATCAAAGAAGTAGGAGAGGATGGCACATGCGCAGAAGAAGCAGGGGGTGTAGTTCATGATGAAGGTCACCTTCAAGGTCATGTCGGTGTCGACTTCTATGGCACGGATTTTGTTGATGGTCACCATCTCTGGGTGATCCTTCCCCTCCTCGCTCTTAGCGCTGAAGCAGTAGCGCACCTTGCTCTTACCCTTTTGTACCTCCACTGTGGAGAGCACCACACTAGCTTGAGGCCACTTCCTGTCGTCTTTAGACGCGGCCTCGCCGTACATGAGCGTGAGCGGGAACAGTGTTCGGAGCTCCTCAAACCTGAGCGGGTTATCGCTATAATCACCGTAAGTTTCAATTATCGGTTGCTCCTCGATCTCCGGTTCTTTGTCCTCGGCGTCTTCTGCAGTCTCCGATTTGACGCTGACGGGGAATACGTCTGAATTGGTCTCTGATTGGTCGATATCCTTTTCTTGCGTCTCAGATTTGTGGTCTCCATCGACGGAGGCTGGTTTGGCAGGGTTATTGTTCGCTATGGGGACGGTGAGTGATGCATCGTGGTTGCTAGGAGGGAAGACGTCTGGGGTCATGTCGTCGTCGACGTGCTGGTCGGTCCCCTCGTGTTTCAGAGGTTTGGACTGCTTGCGGCCTTGTCTGGCCTTAGTAGTGAAGAAGGACCCAGCTACCTGCCCAGCACCACCACCACCACCTGCTCCCCCCACTCCCACACCCCCACCAGTTCCAGCATCCGGTGCAGGGCCGTCCGCAGTCATATCAGCGTCCAATGGCAGCTCGGTACTGCTACGCCGACCGACCACCGACAGCAGTTGTTGCCAAGGCCGTTTCCGGTTCTGCTGGGAGCTCATGCGCTGTAGTGCCATGGAGGCAGAGTACATTTGGGCCCCGGCGGCCGGGGGCTGGAAGTCCTGGTTGCCTCCTGGGCTTCTCCAGGTGGGGGGAGCGGTGGCCGTGGTCCCCGAGGGCAGCCAGGGGTCCACCGGCAGCCCTGAGAAGTTAAAGGTATCCCCAAGCCCCCCCTGCCGGTTATTCCCGACGTCGAACTGTGGGCTCGGTGGTGGGAACCGCGGCGAATTGGGCACTCTTCGTCCGAACGGCGCATTTGCTGCCGTCCCGCTGGCGCCATCTTGTGGGCGGTCGGAGCGGTTGTTGAGGTCCTGCGTGGCAAAGTTCTGACTGAAACGGATCATGGCGGAGGTCGTAGCGTCCCGGTCAGCACAGAACGCCGTCACTGGGTCCCGCTGACCACCAAACGGACGATTGTTTTGGTTCCGATCGTTAAAGTCCTCCTTATTTGCACCGCCGAAGAAATTACGTTGGAAGTTATCCCGGTTGTCAGCCGAGCCGGTACCAGCGGAGAATCCGGGCATGAGGCAACCGCCACGCCCAAACTCGGCACTGGAGCCAGGCCCCTGCCCGCCCGGGATGTCAAAGTTCTGGAACGGTTGACGACGGAAGTTGAGTGAGTTTTGTCGGCTCTGAGCGAGAGACTCGAGCGTGGACATATCAAAGCCACCACCGGCCCTGCTGAACGGTGGGAAGCTACGGTTGTCGTCGGTACCGGTACCACCGCCGCTGCCACCACCGCCTTCTGAGTCGCCTCGTAGGTTAAGCCGCCAGCGGTGTCTATCCCAGGGTGCGGGTTCGCGTCCCAACCATCCAGTGCCGTATTCCATCATAGGACCCGAGGGTTGGGAGGCCACCTGCAGTAACTTAGCCAGCTCCTTGAGGTCCAAACCAGCCGCTACTGCAGAGTCGGTCACGGAAGATGGCGTCGGCGCCGATTTCCTCCGAGAAGCAATGGTTTTCTTTTTGTGCAGAATGGTGGACGATATGGCCGGTCGAGGCCCGCCAGGACGTTCAGGTCATCCGGTTGTGGCGACAGTCGCGGGTCCCGGGAGATTCACCCCAAACAGGAAGTAGCTGTTGTCAAGGGTATCACCACTTCCTGTTGCCTGATGACGTCACTTCCTGTATGGCTCCCCCACCAGCATCCACCTGGAAGTAGAGAGAAAGAGAAATATGTTAGTTTATGGTTTTAAAACGTAATATTTTATAAATAAATAATATCTTTTTCTGCAGATCTGCCAACATTATGACACAAACTGTCAATACATCTATTCAAAGGGAATATCGCTATAAGAAGTACTCTAGATACAGCTGTAAAATATAGAGCATTATCCGTACGCTTATAATGTTAATTAAGCCTTTGCAAATAATATAATACTCCAGTGTGATATGTCCTTTGTCGTCATAATGACAAAGGACATGTCACATTAAAGTACCATTCCGCCCCTAAACGGCCACAGAGAGTCTCGCTAAACGTAGGACATACAGAAGTAACAGCACAGAGCAGTGTCAGCGTGATTTAAATGTTAATTAAAGCTGGGCCATCAGGGAATAAGTTCAGCATTTTCCATACATGGACTAAAATAACAGTTCCATCAGAGGACAGCAGTGTTTGGACAGGGGACCATGGGGATTGTCCAGCTACAACATGTTCACCCTATCTTGTGCCTGTAAGAGCTGAGATCCCAGCCCTTAAGAGCCCTCTTGTGGATGAAAACTGAACGATATCCAAAAGTGCTTTTGGCCTCACTTCAACCATGACGGTCAAGCTTTAATGCTTCATAATGAGGGCTGACATGGTGGGTAAGGTGTCTGTATCTAGGGCATGCTTTAGTAACAGTGCAGAGAGCCTGCCGCGATACGGTTCTCCTCTCTGGTTGTGTGCTTTTCCCTTAGGTCGTCCAGAACTGTACAAATATTGTCCATCACAATGCATGAATGTTTGCATTTAAGTAGCTTAAAGAGGCTTAACGGAAACGGAACGGTTATAATGGCATTTGCTGCCTTTACTGCAATTAGACCTGCTTAGCGTTTGGTTTTATGTATCTCTTTGCTTACCGGGGTCGTCTTAAAGCCGGGGTTTTACAGTGAATGCTAAGATTCACACCGTGCCACTTTTATAACACATTACAGTTTTGGGAGCATGCAGATAATATGGTGTATATAGCCGGGTAGCCAGGGTCCAGCCTCTAGTGCCCTACTGCACTCTCACACCTGCATGTCTCCGAGCGTGCTAAATGCTATGGGTGTGGACCACTAAATTCGACATGGCGACATGGGCCCTTTTTGGCTTAGTGACATGCGACATGAGGAATATAAGAGATAATGACATGGGACATAGCCTTTTCTTGAAATCGACAGGGAAAATTGGGACCCCCCATCCAGACCCCCAATGCTAGGGCAGCCCCGTGAAACTCTCTGAAAGACCTCACATAGGCCCAGGTTCTGTCTATTAAAGTGTAATGGCTAACAATAGGTCTTTGGGAATTATAAGCGCAGGTATACTTAAAACGACGTATAACTGTGAGCCACTGTGCGGCTAGCTACGGTAATAGTACATACATGTAGGGGTTCTCTACCGGGTTTCCCTACACTGTCAGAAGTTAGTGTAGCTGCACAGTATGATAAACTGTAGATTTACAGTATATACTACGGTAATAGTGGGCGTGGGCAGTAGAATATATTGTTACTTTACAGTATAATAGGACGTAATCTTTTACAGTGTAGCCCATTTAAAAAAGAGTCTTCATCTTCTCTTTCCTGTCTGCTCTCTTATTTGTCTGGTACCCATAATTATGTGCGGACTTCCATCTACCTGTAGGATTGATATCCAATGTAGTTTTCTGACCATGGATATGACCTTAGCTGTGGAGATGGCACCCACATGTAGGCCCATCCCGACATGGAGTTCACATAGTAGTATATGGAAATGAGGCACAGGTCCGGGTACTTCCTTTCCATATACTACTAGCTCCTTCTGTGGTTCTATAGGGTAGGTTGACTCAACCACATACTTTGAGATTTCCACCTAAATTATGTAGCTATTCATGTATGGTACTGTATCTATTTTTCCTTTGCTGGAAAGAGTTATACTTAAAGTGTACTGTGATACACCAAGTGAGTGATTATAATGCATGACTGACTTTAAAATTGGGGTGGCCATCTCAAGGTACGTGGTTGACTTCAGGTCAAACTACCCTACCCATGTGCGGACATGTATTAACCTGTAAGATCTAATGCAGCTTTCTGGCCATAGATGGCCTCAGCTGTGGAAACGGCGCTCACATGTAGATACATCCCGCCATGGTAGTATATGGAAATGGGGCACAGGACCGGGTTCCTTCCTTTCCATATACTACCAGCTTCTTCTATACTTCCTAGTCAACCAGATACCTTGAGATGTCCACCTTAATTATGTACTATTCATGTATGGTACAGTCTCTATTTTTCCTTTGCTGGAAAGAGTTATACTTAAAGTGTACTGTGATACACCAAGTGATTATAATGCATGAATGACTTTTAATTGGGTACGTGGTTGACTTTAGGTCAAACTACCCTACCCTTGTGTGCGGACATATATTTACCTGTAAGATCTAATGTAGCTTTCTGGCCATGGATATGACCTTAGTTAAGGAGTTGGCGCTCACATGTAGACCCATTGTGAGTTCACATAGTAGTATATGGAAATGAGGCACAGGCCCGGGTACCTCCTTTCCATATACTACTACCTCCTTCTGTAGTGTTATAGGGTAGCTTGACTTACAGTCAAACTGATAGGCCCCCTACCTTGAGATTCCCATATTAGTTATGTAACTAGTATAATACTGTCTCTATTTGTCCTTTGCAGGAAAGAGTAATACTTAAAGTGTACTGTTATACAAAGGGCTTACATGTACTAATTATGGCATTACTAATTCATGTCCAAGGTTCCATTTGAATGTGTTAAAATGAAACACGGTTCCCTTTGAATATGAAACACCCTACCTCTATATAGAATTGTCAGCTACTGAAGGAACAAATTGGATAACACTGTCTCTAGGTTTGTAACCCGCCTCTGTTCAGTGTTATGCGCAGTGAATGTAGACCACACAGCCGGATCTAGGAACGGAGAAGGCCCCCATACTATAAGTGTTAGGCTGGTCGTCCTGTAGGTGCGTCCATTACTCAAGCTGGTACTGGCGAGATAAGCACTGGTGACAGCCGTCACAATGGGTACAAGCTGTTACATAATGTACCCTAAGAATTCTGCATTTAGCTACACGCCTATAGGCGTATAGCGATGGAACGGTAGAGAACTTGATCCTGGGATCACCATGTGTATGCTGGCACAGCAGTTCTCGTGAG